>JACBWW010000008.1:35596078-35609842 GCA_020086605.1 Lanius collurio | reverse complement strand
CTCCTGGAGCCCCTTTAGGCCCTGCCAGGGGCTCGCAGCTCTCCCTGGCACCTCGTCTTCTCCAGGCTGAACATCCCCAGCTCTCCCAGCCTGTCATAGGAGAATATTCATCCATGGAGTGCTGATCTGTTCACCAGCCACCACAAAATCCTGTGGTGCTCACAAACATCCTTTGCTGTGGGTCTCAGGTGTACCTGGAAAGCCAGGGTGTTTCTCACCACCACCCCAGCTGTGGATTGGAGTTGAGCATCTTCCCTGAGCAGGTTTTGGGTACCAATGCTCCCTGCAGCACATCCCACCATCAGCTGGGCTCCTGCTCTGAATACTAAATCCTGAGACAGAGAGAAGGAGCCCGAACGCTGATTAATTTGAGCCTGCGCTGCTCTTATCCTGGTTTCAAAGTAATTGTCTCTCTTGTCCACAATTTTCTCTCCTTACATTTCACTGCATATTTATTAGGTTTTTGTGAGGCTATCTGCAGCCACATTAAACCAATTTACTTCTTGAAATGTCTGACCTTTGATCTTCCAGCCACTGCCTTTCGGAGCCAGAAAAAGAGCCTTTAATAACGTGTCACATGAAAGGCTGGCTGCAGAGCCTGTCACTTACACACCCCAAATCCAGTTAATAAACTATCGGATGAATCAATTATTGCCTCATAATTGTTACCTATATTTCTGTGCTAAACAGGAAGAGTATTTCCCCCCTCTTCTCCCAGTTGCTTTGTAAAGCGAATGCGTGCAAACAGCAATCGCTAATATTTCTCAAAAAACATTCTCAGTCTTTGCAGCCAGTCCTGATCTTGGCAGACGTGTGTGTGTATGTGGGGAGGTTTGCAGAGACATTATACTATCTGTGTGCATCTCATTTTGGGAGACCCTGCAGCATCCCTGTGTGCTGTGTCTCCTGAGCCCCTCCAGCTGTGCTTTGCAGCAGGCACAGGAGAGGAGAGAGGGTTCAGTGGGTTGCAGAGTGCTTTGCTGGGGCTATTTCAGCTGTTTTCCAGGCAGCAGCAGTGAGGCAGGGGTGTGCCTGGGCTTCTCCATCACAGCAAGGTTGGAAGCTGCCACCTCAGTGACTGCACTCCTCACCATCACCTCCCAGCACCCTGGGCACATCCTGGTGTCCTTCTGCATCAGGGAGGGACACTTTTGTGTCTTTGCTGAAGGACAGGCATTCTGATGCAGGGGTGAGGCCTCACCTCACCCATGGAAGGGACAGACTGGGGACAGGAGCCCTTCCAGTGGGCTGCTGGCATTATGGTCACAGCCAGCTCTCCATGATATGAGTCAGGGCAGCTCACGTCATGGTCTTTGCTGTATCCAGCCACGCCACGTGCCTTTTATTTTGCATTCCAGTTATGTAGTTGGAGTGTCAGGTATGTTATCTCTTACTGCTACAGAGCCATAGAGCTCTTGGGGGGTTGCTGAGAAAAACAGAGGCAGATGTGGCCAAGCTGGTGTTGAAGAAAAGACTTGGGGATGGAGCTGGTGGCATTCCTTGGGATCTCCACAGCCTCTGCACACAAGACACTGCTGCCCTGAACCCCAAGAAGACACTGGGTCTAAGATCCCTTTTCTTTGAGGGTCCTGGCTCTCTGCACCTGGTTTGGGCTGCTGTTGGGGAGGATGAAGAACATTGTTCACGTCCTCATGGAAGCCAGAGCATCCACGAGGTCCGAGGGCTACCAGGAGGCCCCTGTTCAGGCCGTGGGGCTTTGCTCAGGCTTTGGGGAGAGATATCCCTAGCAATCCCAGCTGCCCTGGTAGGGGCAAATTCCTCCCTCTTCTGCTGAAATCAACAGCGAAGCTGGGTTTCACGGGGGTGGAATGGGCTAGTGAAGTTTAAGCACAGCAATTACAGTTTCTGTCACCTGCAAGGTTTTCTGATGAGTCGCTCTGGAACACCGTCTTGCCCAGGAGCTCCATTTCACTCCCAGTGACATCTCTCCAGGGCAGGAGCAGGCAGCTGTCCAGAGGGTACAGATCCATTCTGGAGGTGGCCTTGGCAGTACACTTAAACATCCATGTATTATGTATTTTCCCTGACTCTTTTCATCACTTACATAGCTGCTTAACAGCACCAGCCTTTCACAAAGGGATGGAGAGGGGCTGAAAAATGCAGGAGGCAACCCAGGGCTTCTCTCTCTACTTTAATCTTCCCAGGGTGACTTCTCGCTTGCCATATGGAGACGGGACATGCTCCTGATGTCCCCAGTCTGCAAAACACCACAGCAGTGAGCAGAAGCAAAGTCTCAAGTTTCAGGGGAAGGAAAAAACCATCTGCATTGCTCTCTGGCACATCTGTGCTGATTTGGCTCTGTGAGGACTTGGTTGCAAGCTTGTAGGATTCAGCCTCTTCAGAAAGGCTGGGATTAATTGCTGAAATGAGGAATGCTAAAAGCTGGGTAAAGAAGATGTGGAGAGAAAGAGGGAAGCATGGAAATACTCTATGTTGATAAATCCTTGTGTCAGTCTTGAGTTTATTAACATTCATGGTTAAGATTGTTCTGTAGGAGATTATCTGCTGAGCTTAGCCTGTCGTGGATGCTGAGGGTGGTAGAAGTGAGTGTCACTGGGGAATCACAGAACTATGGAATTGTTTAAGTTGGAAAAGCCACAAGGTTCCCCCCGAGTTCCCTTTTCTCCAGTCTGAGCCCCCTTCCCAGCTCCCTCAGCTGCTCTTCATCAGACCCTTCACTTTGTAAGTTTCAAAGCAAATCTCAAATTTGAGAAAAGATTCAGATGGTCCTGAAGACCTTAATAAACTATTACAAAAAGAATAAATGTGCCAAACCAGACCTTACGGTTTTCATTGTTGATTGCATTTCGGGTAGAGGCACTTAATCTGCTTTCCAGCTTTAATCCTGACTCACACCTTGCTTTCTGCTTCCTGAGGCAGGTAAAAAGTCATGATCAGGCACACATTTTATTCAGGACTGTTTCCAAGTTAAGCTTCAGAGAGGAAGTAAGCCTGGAGTAAGAGGGATGGGGAAAATTATCTGTGTTAGTCCTGGCAGTGGAAAGCCAGATGACCACATTGACATGGAAGTCCTGGTAGCCCCTGCAGAGACTTCCACCTTGTCCTTGGGTGTCTCAGAAATCAGCACTTTGCTTTCACATATTCCAGCAAAAAGAGTCCTGGCATTGTGGGTTGATTCTCTTTAAAATGATTCTGTCTCTTCTGCCTCTTTTGCATTCAGCATCCTGTGGTACCCTGGCAAGAGCATCCCAGCCGAGGTGCTCTGCATTGTTTTCCAGCCCTAAATCCACAGGGGCTTGTGGCTCCCACCATACCCCATCCAGGTGGGCAAGGAGAAATTCAAGCCTTTCTGACCTTCAGCTTTCCTCCTTGGGAGATGAAATTAATACTCCCTGCCATACCTTGGAGGGATGCTGCTGGGATTAATTAGTTAATAGAACAAATCTTGCTTGCCTGCCTCCGTGAGGGCAACCGTCGTGTGGCTGAGTCTAACATTCACCTTTCCAGTGACCACAGGGGACCTTGGGTCTCTGTGGCTGGGATTTTGCCACGACTTGGGCGGGAGCATCCTGTGGATCCTGCCAGGACCCACCCCTTAGGTGGTGAAGGGCTGAGGCTGTTGCAGGGATGCCGCAGATGCCTCCCTGCAGCCCCACACCGCATAATTCCAGGCTCACAGTGCTGCCTCTGCAAAGGTAGATTTGGTTTCTATTAATAAGGGGATAATAGCACGGGAAACCTGACTGCAGGATGGCCCATGCCCAATTACTGCGGTCGCTGGGCTACAGCAGCCGCTTCCCTGCAATTATCCCACCGCGTGCCAGCACAGCACAGCCCTCTGCTTTATTCTTAGCAACAGAGCCCCGGGCAAGGTCAGGGGGGTCCCTGCAGCGAAAATCTCTGGGTGGGAGATGCAGGAGTTGAGATGGGGGATGGCAGAGCCACCTCGGTGTCACCTGCCAGAGATGGGGCTGGTGGGGACGACACGGAAGCGATGCCCCCCCTGCCCTGGTATATGCAGCCATGGAGCTGGCAGCAAAGCAGAACCCTGTTTTGTCCTTGTCCCAAGCCAAGTGGTACCAGGGGAGTCCTGGTAACCCCTGTGGGGCACATTGGTTACTGTGGGGTCATAGCAATCAGCCTCATTTTTTGTGGAGGCACAAAATTCCCAATCCAGTCAAAATTCAGGGGTGGCCTTGGCCGCGCTGGGCTAACACTTGGACTTGATGGTCTCAGAGGGCTTTTCCAACCTAAACGATTTTGTGATTCTATGATTTAAGGCTGGATGCCATGCTTGGTCTTGGTCCCAGTGTAAAATGGGTTGTATGGAAACTGCTCGTTTGCACCCACTGGGAACTGACCCGTCCAATTTAGCAAGCCCACAGTGAAATCAGAGGTAGGAAGGGCAGGGGGTGGTCTGGGGATTGAGACCCAGAGTGAATTTCTTTTCCAGCACATTCCCTATGCATCTCTGAGAAGCCACTTTCCTTTTTCATCCCTCAGGTGCGTATCCATAAACATGGTTAATGGCCTGGCAAGAGAGATGCAGTGAGAAAAGGTGCATTCCAGGCAGGGAGATGCTGAAAGCCAAGCTACCCAAATCACTCTGAAAACCTGGAAGACCCTTCCTAAACTTGTGTTGGCTGTGGGAAAAAGATGAATGAAAAATATGTGTCGAGGATAAAAAGTGATGCTTAAAGGGCAGGAGTAAAGCCTTTCTGTGAGAAAAGTCCAGCTCGAGCCTGTGCTGTTTCAAATTAAGTTTTTGGTTTCCTAGAGGCAGCAGACAATGGTTCACTCAATTCTCTCCCCACTGTCATTAAAACTCGAGTGTGTTGTCTGGATATAGTATTTTGCCCTACCTTAAGAGCTCTAATCTTTTTAGGACCATTTCTTGCCGCTATCTGCAGACACTCGAAAGCCTTCTCAACCGCGGAGTGAAATACAATCCCTGTCTTGGGGAGCTTTCCCTCCTCTTTGTCTTCTGCACAGACAGAGGGAAAATTACCACTTAACAAATCTGCCAGGTCTGAAATTTTCTCCCCCTCCCCCCTTCACCCCTTTTGCAGCTATCATTTGTCGGGGGTTGCTTTCTCCCAGTGCCATCTGCCTTTTGCAGGGAGATGGCGAGGAGTGTTTTATTGTTTGCCGAACAATTCCCTGCAATTTGCTGTTCGCTATTTCTTTCGGGCTCCTTTAATCCTTTTTTTTTCACTTGCTGCTGCTTATTTTTAGCTTGCATGCCATTTGGGTTTGTTCCCCGAAACTGTTTATATTTTTAAAAACCTCACTTTGTTGGTGCTTCTTTATGAGTGTCCCTTCTTGCATGCAGAACCTTCCCTGCCCTGTCCTTTCCACAGCGCCCTGTCAGGCTGGGTGGTAGATGCAATAAACTGTCATTCCCAGCTTCTCTGACTATCCCTGTTTTCCCCTGGAATGCCACTCTTCTTTCATGCCCCCATCATTTTGGGTTTTTTCAGTGAAAATCCCAGCTGAACTGTGGAGGTGCCGAGTGATGCCAACCAGCCCAAACCTGCCAATCCCAACTCCTTTTGGGTGATTTTCTCTGTCCTGGTGCACACCAGCATCATCTGGCTTTGCCAGGTGCCAAAACACTGCCAGTGATGGGCTGAGCCACCTGGCTGCTGGGCTGGTACCACCAACCATGGGCTGTGGGCACAAGATTCAGCACATGGCAACCACCTGGCATAGGGGATTCACTCAGTGGTTTGGGATAGAAGAACCTTAAAGGTCCTCTAGTCCAACCCTCCTGCCACATGCAGGGACACCTTCCACTATCCCAGGTTGCTCCAAGCCCCATCCAGCCTGGCCTTGGACACTTTCAGATACGGGGCAGCCACAGCTGCTCTGGGCACCCTGTGCCAGGGCCTCATCACCCTCATTATGAAAAACTTCCTCACATCTAATCTGAATCTCCTCTTCTTTGGTTTAAAACCTTTATCCCTTGTCCTACTACAACACTCCTGCTAAGAAAAGTTTGTCCCCATCAGAACCCATGGGGTGGCCCTGACTTGGAGAAACCTCTGAGCTCTAGGCTGCCTCAATCCTTGGGATAAAGCTGAACCTTGGAAGAGAGCTATCGGGCTGATAGTCTAGACAGAAGGCTGAGTTGGGATTTAGAAAAGCTAACATAAAATGTTGGCTCTGCCAAGGGCTTCATCCATGGCCTTTGCAAATCATCAGGTCTGTCTGTTCTTCTTCTCTACAAAATGGGTGATCTCTTTTTTCTCCCACTGTTTCTGTGGAGCACAAGCATGTAGGAACAGATTATTCCTTCCTTGGTCTCACAGTGCCTTTAAGGGAACGAGCATTCAGCTTGTAGCTATAAGACACTGGTGCAGTTTAAATGGTCACTACAATTAATAGCAATAGTAATAATAACAGTAATTGTCATCGCAGTAGTAGTAATAGTAATAATAATAATGATAATAAAACCTTGCCCAGTGGAAACTTAGTCAGGTCTAAACATGCTCCGAGCCATCATCAGTAAACAATAATATTGGATATTTTTGTTTCCTTGCTTGTATGTGCGCTGGTAGGGCTGTGCCTCACTCCTGTTATTCAGTGCTGCAGCTGGAGAATCAAAATCCATCTTTTCTCCAGCCTACTCTCAGGATTCAGAAATTCAAGCAGAACTTTGTACAAACAGCTCCTGATCTGCCCCAATTGATTGCCCCAAGGGCAAATCACCATGTCCAGCATGACCCCCTTGTTCTTGAGCTACCCAAACAGTGTCTTCTGTGTCAGTCAGAAATATATATTTCATTTATCCCTGGTGGTCCTGTCTCCTCTCTCATTAATATTGCAACAGCCATTCCTCCCTGGGAGCACCTGGCCCCTGGAAGGCTTTGAGCCTCCCTATTTTGGGCAGAGGTACATGGTAACTCCACTAGCTCCATCCTCCCACAGAGCCAAAACCACTGCATTTTTCCTGGGATCACTCAGAGAGTAGATTTATCACAATCATCATCTCTCTCTTTTTTATTTTTTTTTTACATGAACAGGTGAATTTATGTTGGAAAAACAACTTGAATTTCCTGACCTCAGAGATTATTAGGAATAGATCTGGAGACACTTCCATTTTCCTGCTTTTTTTTGCTTTTCCTGGAGGTGCAACCCCAGAGCTGCATCTTTAATTGCTGTTTTCATGAGCATCACAGCAAATGCTCTGTTGTTTAGGAGGAAAAAAAGTGGCATCTCTGTTAATAACCAACACATCTTGCTGCAGATATCTCAGACCAACAGAACAGTGTTATTTCTCCTGTCTCCTAATAACAAACTGATTTTCTCTGTTGTCTTTCAACATCTGATGAGTTCTTGCTCTCATTTCCCTTTAGTAAGTGCTATTTTGTTTCCATTATTGCTCAATAGTAAAATCTTTTCCCGGCGACTTTACCAGAAGTAGATTTACAGCTGTGAAAATAAGCTTGGGCGTGATGAGATCTTGTCATTTTATTATCTATTAAGTGCCTCGCATGACTTTGTCGTTATCAAAATGTAATTATGCATTTTAATAGTTCCATCATCTCTGTTTGTTGGTTTGTTTGTTGGTTTTGTTGTTTTGGCTTTTTTTTTTTTTTGTTTAGGAGGGGAATTATGAAAAAGCTCCAAAATTGATCCTTAATACAACTCGAGATACGTGTCCCACTGACTTTGCTTCCTCCAGAGGAAGGGCAGAAAACACCGTGCGCAGCGACGGTGCGGATCTGCCCGGGGTGGTGTTCATGTTAAGACACATCTTCGGTTTGGGTTTTACTTTTTCTCTCCATGCACATGGAAAAAGCCGGCATTTCCTGGTTTGAGATACGGTATTTACTGATCCCTGCGCGGCGCTGGATGTTAATTGTCGTCGGAGGTTCTGGGCGTGGGCGAATCATTGTATAATGCCCACACCCTTCGAGTGGCTTAGGGCGCGGCGTTGTCTTTGCCTCACCGTGCAGTTCTAAGATGTATTATTACCCAAAAGCAACACGCCCTTCCGTGCTTCTTTTGTTTTTATTAGGGATTGCTCTCAACCAGCGCTCCCAGCACCTGGCAAAGCCGCGGCTGGATGTGCAGCTCGTAACTCGGGCTTGCCCGGGCTTCCCGCTGGGATTCCCTGCGGAGCAGCTCTCACTGCTGGTGCTTTGGGGTGGGAGCGGGCCAGCTGGGGCACCTCCATGGGCTTGATGGCTTCTAAACAAAGGCATCTGGCGTGGCTGAAGACCGCTAGGGACTTGGGCTGGTCTTACTAGGCTGAGCTCCCAGACTGCGCTTACCTAGACAGAGCTTTGCGTGATGAGTAGTGGTGGGAGACGGAGAGGTGAGAAAGGCGAGTATTTCTGTCAGAATTACACAGGGCTGGAGAGGATTACCCCTTTGCAGAGGACTTGCAGCCTGATCCTTGTTTTGGGGCACTTTGGCTGGAGATGCCCCATGCAAGGGCTTTTGAATCAGCGAGCTGCTCCACCTCAGTTTCCCAACTTCCTGGCAGCTGCCCAGCCGCTTCTCCCACGTGGTGCAGGTCCTAATAGTGGCCAACACAACCAATTCTTTCTTGAAATAGAGCCATTTCTTTCGAACTGTTCAGCAAAGAGGTGTCCCAGTGAAGAGCCCAATCCCACTTGGCCATTTGCAGAAACACACCACAGATGTGACGTCTTCTCCACCCTGGCACAGCCACTGTGGGGACTCTTCCACCATCTCCACCTGGACAGACCTCAGGTGTCACCCTGGTGTCAGTGGTGACTCCCCATCAATGGGTGACTCCTTTGCTCACTTTTAGGTTGCTGCCACCTTCTCCAACCACCCAGTTTTCCTTCTATGAAGAGTTTTATTACTTTTTCTTGCCTGAAGCAGGGGGCTGTATTTAAATGAAACACATCCAAGGCAAACTTGTGGAGAAGTCTCACCTTTCGTGTGCCGCATGATTGAATAGGGGGGCAAAGATGCAACCCCCTTATTAGAGCAATATAATTCTCCATCTCAAATAGGAACCAGGGATGTTTTAATGATTGGGCTCATTAGGTGGACTTTCCACTTAAAGTGTCTGTCTGGCAATTAAGTCTGGAAAAAGCATGACTGATGACCACACCTTCTGTGACTTAATGGGGAGTCTGAAGGCTGATCTTATTATCACACTGATACAGTCTGTGATAAAAAAGAATTTAAGATACTCTCCAGAGATTTATTTGCCCATTAGGAAACTGCCAGGAGAAGGTAAGGTCAAAGCTGAACAGAGGAAAGTACTAAACACTTGGGATACAGGTGGGCAAAAGTAGGAGGACAAGTTTTCCACTCTTGGCTCCTTTACTGACCTGTTCCATGGCCTTCACCAAGTCACTTTCTTCCTGTGTTTTTTTTTTCCAGTGTGAGTGGTCATCACCTTGTTGGGGCCTGTGTGCAAATACTTGATGGAACAGTACCATGTCTTTGCCTCAGTGACACAAGTCCCTGCTGCCATCCACCGCAGGATGAGCATGTGGAAAAAGTGGTGTGGAGTGGAAGGAAGCACATACAGTCAGGGGGAAAGTGATGGTGATTAGGGCAGGGAGATGAAAAACGCAGAATTTCTGTTCTCCAAGAAGATCCTCATGGGTCCTCGGTGATTCCCTCACCTATTCTGTCAGCTTTAAAACGTGACCTGCTGTAATATTTTACTTAAGCATGGTGTTCAATAGACTGGAACTTATTGTAGAGCTCACTGTGCTGGCTTCAAACCTCCTGTTGGGTACCATTTTACTGACATTAGCTTGCCATAGCTTGTCAGTGATTTTACTCTGCCGATGGGTTGAACGCCCCAGGACAGAGGAGCTGACTCTTCTGGCTTTGTACTTCACTTTAGCTTCCTTAAGTACAGTGGGGAGAGATAATTCAGCTAAATACATTTCAGTACAAAGTGAAGGTTTTGATGACAAAAGAACTGCTCTGCATCTGGGTCAGTTTTGTCAGATTAATGGTGGAATTGTGAAAAAATGGAAGTGTTTCATTTCAGCATCTACAAAGCAAAAGTCGACTTTCACAGGGAGCATGATTTGTTTGACTCAAGGTTTGCTGTGTTTTTGATTAAACAGATGCCTGGAATTCAGGAAAACATTTTGTTTCAGGCTGAGCAAGTAAATTTTTAACATTTTTCAGTTCCAGAAAGGAGAAGACCTGCTTACTCCCATCCTTCTTCTCCTAAACAGCCTCCTCCGCTTCACTCTGTATCCTTTGCAAGGGGGTCTTGCCAACTCCAGCCCTGTCTCCTCCATTAGAAAAACAGAGTCCCAGACTTTTCTTATCACACTTCCACTTTGTCTTCCCTCTGTGCCAAATAGAGTGCTGGGAGTCAATACCCTCCCCCATACTACTTAGAGTTGTGTAGAAACTAAATAATTGAATATAAAGGCATTTGCTCTATGTCTTTAAGGAATCCTTTTGAAGTTGACTCTTTTGACCTTCAAGGCCCTGCATAATTTTTTTTCTTCTCTGTTTTCCTCCTCTTTGTTGTTCCTCATGCTCCTGTAATCTTCTCTCCTGCCTGCTTCCTTCACCACCTTCCACCCTGCTCCATGACTCCGGTTATCTGCTCCCTGTGTTTGAAGCATTTGGTGGCTGGTGCAGCCAGCGTCCTCCTCTGCCCCACAAGCCTTCATCTCGCTCCTCTCTGCAAGGAGCCTCTCCTGCCCACCCTGTTCTCTCCAGGTGGTGTTTTACCTGCACTCTTTCCACCCCTTGAATTGCTTTTTTTGTCTCTCTCACATTGGGAAATGTTCAATTAGGGGACCTGCCTTAATCTTCTGGCTGGCCAAGTGCAATATGTCCACCCACAGCTTTCAGCAGGGGATGGGCTCCCTTCCCTCTCTCTGGACAGGAGTAGGTCTCCACCCTCCCATTCTTATGGCCTTGTTACTGTGTGAGCTTCCTGAGCTGAACCCACACCGTGTCCATCCCCACTGACTTCTCTGCTGGCCTCGTGGTCTCCCTGTGGGTGGCTGCTGGGTTGTACGTTCCCACTCTGCCCAGCACGCAGTGGGGTCCTGCATCCCCTGACCAGACTCTGCAATTTGCAGAGTTGGGAGGGACTCAATTAAAGAGGTTTCATATAGGGGCGAAAAAACCCCCAAATCTGGTATTGAATAACATTTAAGAATTGCTAGAGAGTCTCAGTTTTACAGCTTCAGGGAATGGTTTTCTCTGTTTTGCCAAGAGTTGCAGCATTCCTGGGGTGAATAGGAGGACTGAGCTGACCTATCACAGAATCATAGATTGGTTTGGAAGGGACCTTTCATCTTTCCAACCCCCTGCCATGGGCAGGGACACCTTCTACTATCATGCCCTGTCCAATCTGGCCTTGAACATTTTCAGGGATGAGGCAGCCACAGCTTCTCTGGGCAACCTGTGTCAGGGCCTCAGCACCCTCAATGTAAAGAATTTCTCCCTTCTTTCTGGCTTCAGTGGGACAAGCAGTCTTCTTTCTAATGAGTAAATAATAGCTCTGAATAAAGGATGTGTACACATGCACACACACATATTTCATGGAGATATTTAGGCATGGGAGTGCTGGTATTGGAGGGGAAGCAAAGCTCTCACCCTGCATTTATCTGGGCAAGGTTTTCCTGCTTATTCACCAGGAGGGAGGAATATGGATTTGCTCCTAGTGGAGGTAAATATTCACAGTGATTTCACGAGGACTTGCACTCCTCCTGCAGCAAACGTGTGAGCTGAGAAAGGGCAGCAGTGGTTAGCTTCATGAAGAACTGCTCCCCCTCCTCGCCAGGGTACAGAGTTCATTTTTCCACTGACGCATCCCTGACAAACGCCCGATGAGAGCTGGCGTGGGCAGCCAAGTGATTGTGTTGTCACGGCAAAGACTAGTGAAAGAGGAGCAAGATTTATATCGTGGCTGCTCAGAGGGTTGAAGAAAAATGGCCCAAAGCCAGGAGTCATGCAGGCATGGCTGATACGGTCTTCAGTCTTTTGCCAAGTGTGGGCTGGATGGTGGCTCATGTGAAATGGGCTGCACAGTCCCAGTCCAAGTCTTGGTGGGCATGGTTCCACATCGCAGAAACCAGCCATGCAGTTGACGCTTTCACTGACAGTCTTAGCAGAAAGATGAGATGCTGAATTGGCCCCAAAGTTGAAAAAAAAAATTAAAAATCCAAAGAATTTTGCATCAGGAGAAGCGCAGCCTTCTACCAGGGAAGAATATGACCCCAGAAAGCCCAGCACACACAGACACTGTGGTGATGTGTTTAATTTACTCAAAAGCAGTGAGGGTAGGGCTTTAGGTTGCTCTGTGGAGATGTGGCCTCAGGTGCAGGTTGCCTGCATACCTGTGGTTGTGTTATTTTATCTGCTCTGTGCCTTGGCTCCCTATCTGCACAACTGGAGTACAGAGTCAGGGAATGGTTTTGGTGGAAAGGACCTTTGAAAACCCCTGACCCAAATTCCACCTCTCAGTCCAGCTCATGCCTTTGTGTGGTTGAGTTCTGAGCATCTCCAAGGATAAAAATCCCGGCATTTCTCCGGCTTCATGGTTGAAGGTTTGACTAGCCTCTTACCAAAAAATGTTTTTCTTACGTCTGATCTAAACTTGCTTTGCTGAAACTTCTGCCCGTGGTTTATCGTGCTCTGGGAAGAGTCTGACTCCTTCTCTTTCGTTTTGCATTAGGTAGGTAGATGAAAAGATGAGATTCCCCCTTCATGCCCTCTTCTCTGGGCTGAACAAACCTCTCTCTCCTCGCCTCATGTGCTCCTCCTCACTGACCATCTTGGTGCCTCCACAATGGCCATTTCTGTCTGGAGACCCCAAACTGGACACAGTGCTCCAGCTGTGGTCTCACAACTGATGAAGAGAAAGGAAGGTTCACTTCCCTCGACCTCTGGGCACCACTTTTGTTCATTCAGCTGAGTGTGTGCCTGGCCATCTTCGCTTCAAGGACATGCCACTGTGTTCTGGGCACCTTCTTGGCCACCAGGTCTTTGTCTACAAGGTGTCTCTCTAGGCAAACACAGGTGGTAATTGCTTCCTCTGAGGTGGGATGGATGGGCAGTGCCAGGGTCTTGGCAGAGTTTGGCAGATTGTCTATAAAAATGCAGGATTTGGAGGATCAGATGGTGCTAGACCTTGGCCATGTCATGTTCCCATCTACATCAAGAACAATCCATGGCTCAGATTTTTTCTTTGAAAGAGTGAAGCCTGCTAACTACAGAGAGGTGAGGTAGCTGCAGGAGCTGGAAAGTGCTGTAGAAAGGCCGAGGACACACAGAAACACTTTTTTTTGTGTCTCAGGCTTGTTCAGAGGAGGTGCAGCTCATGTAGCCACTGTGGTTACTGATTCAGTACCTGCCCTGTGAATATAATAGGAAGATTTCTGTCTCCACCACTGCCCATCCATCACGTTTCACAAGCCTAGAAGAAAGAATAAGAGGAATAACAAGAAAATAAAGAAACATTGCAGCCAGAAAGCTATCCTCTGTGTTTCACAGTTCTATAAATTATGCCCTTCCTTTCCTCTTTAATCGCCAGGCATATAAAATATGCTTGCAGCAGAATCATATCCTTCCATTAAAGTTTCAGAAGAGAAATACAGGTCCCATCTGCCTGTTTAGCAAAGCAGGGCAGTGCACAACCATTTCTTTTTTTTTTCCCCTCCCTCAAAATCTACTTTATGGCAGGAGTTTTCTCTTTTAGGACTGGCTGTTTATTTCATTTCCTAATTTCAGCATGTGTTTCCCCAAGTGATCTCCTCTTTGTTCTCACATGTGTCTTTCTCCAATGCCTTCACACTCAAGTGC
>JACBWW010000008.1:35567443-35591131 GCA_020086605.1 Lanius collurio | reverse complement strand
AAGCCATTCCCTGTGTCCTGTCCCTGCAGGCCTTGTCCCCAGTCCCTCTGCAGCTCTCCTGGAGCCCCTTTAGGCCCTGGAAAAGTCTCCAAGGTCTCCCTGGAGCCTTCTCTTCTCCAGGCTGAACATCCTGAACTTCCTCAATCTGTCTCAGTATGTCACAATGCACTGCAAGGTTGATCTGTAACATCCTGTAGGTTTCTCTGGAAGCTGTAGCACTTTAACTGGACTGGCCTAGTTAGACTTGCACCATTTCCCCCTAAGCAGATGCAATCAGAGCTGTACAGATGTTGCCTTACGCATCCAGCTGTGCCAATGGAAGATACACCTCTCTTCTGGAGTTTGCTGCTGGAACCATACTTCAGGAGCACCAGCCAAGTTCTCTTCACCCAGCTGCCCATAGCAGTTGGAAGAAATCTGATTGCTGCTTTTTCCCAGCAGAAATTGGGATTTTCTTAACACCTCAAAGGCTGAGCTTTGTGCAGCAGTTACCTCTGGATCAGAAGCTGGGGTTTCTTTCTTACAGCTGTAGCACATCTTGGATCAGAAGAAAGCTCCTGTCCTCACTGTTTAAGTGCTCTGTAGGGGCATACATGTGAAAGGAGATCAGCCATGTTGATACAAGATGAGTTTGCAGTGGTGTAGCTATCTTCATTCTCCACTTCCATATCCCATCCCTGGAAGTGTTCCAGACCATGTTGGATGAGGCCTGGAGCAACCTGGTCTGGTGGAAGGTCCCCATGGCAGGGGCTTGGAACTGGATGAGTGTTAACGTCCCTTCCAACCCACAGCACTCCAGGATTTGTGTTCTTCAGGGTGGCCTCAGCACAGATTCCCAGTGCAATTCAGATCACTCAGCAAATCTATCCTGCAGTCCACTGTAACGTCCTCATCCTCTTTGTGCTGGTGCAAATCCAGAACAGCATCAGTTAAATCCCTGGAGTCAATCCAGAATTACACCAGTATAAGTAAGAATACAGTTTACCCAGCAAGGCCCCCCAAAAAAGTAATTCAGTTCCATCAAGGCCAAGCTCAGGCTGTAGGCAGTGCCCTGTAATTCAAAGACTCCTTTGGACATCCCCTTTGAGTTGAGGCATGTGAGCAGCTTCCCTCTTCCCTTAAAGCTGTTTCCTTGTAAAGCCTCTGTGAACTTGTGCATGTGTCGATGTTATGGTTATCACACATGTAATTTCATCTGACACTGTAATGACAGCATGGGGAGTTCAAAATGTAACAGTAAATACAGTTGTTAGGGGAAAAAAAATACCAACATCCTAGCCCATCATCCTGAATGCCTCTTCACGTCATGGGAGGGATGCAGACAGACTCCAAACACCATCAGCATTTCTGGGTTCCAGCTGGAAACTGCCTGGAGTTCAGCATAGGCCAACACAAACAGGCGAGACTGTCTCTCTCTACATGTCAGGGCTGCATTTTCTCCTCCTTTTTTCCCTATTTATTTTTTGTCGTTGTTGTTTTGGAAGGGTCACCCCTCTAAAGAGGGGAGAGCCCGAGGGTTCTCCCTGCTTGCTTGGGGTGTTTTGTAGCCTGTGGCATGATGCACCCCAGGTCCTGTACTCACCCTTGGCCAAGAGCTGAGTCCTGACTCGACCCCTGGTTATTTTTGAGTGCTGTCGGTTTGCGATGCTGTATTGAAGGGTCATTTGCCAATTCCATTATAAGCCTCATTTACAACTCAGCTGGTTTAAATCAGATCAGACTGTGAGTTGGCATGTGCAAAGAGTCAGCTGGGACATAGGACTTGCCTGCTGAGGGACCTGATCCTGCAGACCCTCTCCTTGTTTGCAGAAGCATTGGTTGAAAAAATAAATCCTATTGATTTTCAGTATTATTTTTTTCCATGTGTTTGAGCGACACATCTAAGCAGTGGATATTTTTCTTTTCCTTCTTCCAGGGAGAGTTCAAATGTTTTTTTTCTGTTGGTCCTCCACCAGCTTTGACTATATTTACCAAGCTGGGCATGGGTGGGCCCCGCCAGATCACACGGATTGCTCAGGCGGGTGAGGCTTTGCAGGATCTGAGGGCTGAGCTGAGGACTCAGCTGCTGTTTAGCTTGCAACCAGGTTGGCAGAGAAACCAGGGACTTTGCACACAGAAAGAGCTGAGATAGAAATAAAATCTGAATCTGACCCCAAATCTTCAGTTAAATTGCTCTGTAACCTTGAGAGCTGGATTAAATCATCCCTGGAAGACAGGGAGTTGCCTCTGGATATTTGGTGCTTGGGCCACGCTATAAGGTTATGCCCATATATTACCTGTGGTCTTCAGAGAGCTCATTAGATGGTTGGTTTACATATAAAAAGTCTGGATGAAAGTCTCATCCCCCTTCCCTAACCATCCTGTGCTGAAACCTGGCAGTATTTCCACTAGAAATGCCCAGCACAAGAGTTAGGGGCATCTCACTGGGGCTTCATTGTGGTCAGGACAGTGTTGGCTCGCAGCAAAAATGGTCATGGGACCACAGACTCGTCAGATGGCTTGGGTTGGAAGTGACTTTTGAAGGTCATCTCATTGCAGCCCCCTGCTCTCGGCAGGGACACCTTTTCACTAAACTGGATTTCTTCAAGTCCTGTCCGACCTGGACTTGAATGTTTCCAGGGATGGGGGAGCCACAGCTTCTCTGGGCAACCTGTGCCGGTGTTTTACCACCCTCATCATAAGAATTTATTGCTCCTACCTAGTCTGAATCTCCACTCTTTTAGTTTAAAGCCATTACCTCTTCTTTCCATGGATGGAGCAGCTGTGAAGCTCCTCTTTGGGGCAGCAAAGGATGGGGAGATGCCTAACTCCCCTCTACAGCGGGGCAGGGTGTGTAGGTGACTCAGAGGAGACACTCACAGGTAACATCTGTGTCTCTTTGGTCTTTTCTCTGAACCAGGGTCTTGAGTTTTCATCCTGTGTTGGGTTTGACTGCAACAGCGCCATACAAGCCCAGAGCTGTCCTTCTGCCCATGGTGCAGATGGATGGTGGTGCTGAAGGGGCCGTGTCTTTGCAAACTGGATTGCCATTGCAGGACAAGATGCTCTGCAGGGGCACCTTCCATGAACACACCTCTCCAAAAGCCACCTCATGTCTGTGTGGGAGCTCTTCCAGCCCAGCCACAGCATGGGAACTCGTCGTGTGTAGAGCTCCAGGATTGAAATGGCAATTACAAACCAATGAGGCTGCAAGGCCTCTCGTGAGAGTTGAGCAGGAATAGAATATTCTGAGTTATGCCAGAGTTAAATAGACCAATCTGAGGTACCTTTCTCCTAAATACCTGTGGGATTATGAGCCTAATGAACGGCAACACAGTGTCAGCAGCGCAGGGCACAGCGGGAGCTGAAAGGAGAAGCTGAGCTTGTATTATGGGGCTTGGCCCAAAGCAAGCAGGGCTTTAGAGAGGTGCTGAACTGCTGAGGTTGTCCTTGTGAGAGAGAGGACAAGGCTTCTGCCTCTACTTTGGTGTGAGTTTGGAGACACCTCAGGCCCGACAGTGTCTGGGCCAGTGCATGGGGATGGTTGGGTGCACCTCCTGGAGGGATAATACTGGGAGACAAAATGGAGATGAGCAAGAAATCCCCACCCCCCCAAACAGGGAATTGTGCCACTGGGGATGCCCAGTGATGCTGCCAGGGAGCCTGGGCAGGGTCTGGAGGAGCAGTCCTGCCCAGGCAGGGGATGGGGCGCAGCTGCTGCCAATGCCACCACCGAGCTGGGCTTCCCACCCCACCGCTGCTGCAGCCTGCCTGTACCTGCTCCCAAGCTGATACTAAGCCTGCTCAAACACTGCACCACCTTCTCCTTACATTGTTTTCTGTACCCCACACCCAGCACCAAAATAGCGATAACCCCCCCTTCCCCACCCCCCCGCGGTGACTCAGGCTGGCGAGCAGGCACACATCTGCTTCTGATTTAATGTGCAAGCGCTCTGACCCTTTTATTTTTATTCCCAAAGTCCTCCCGTCGGTGGCTTTCCCTCTGGAGGCGAGCTGGGGGGGAGAAGGGAAGGGGAAGCTGGATCCCCATCCTTCACGCTCTGCTTTTTTGGAGCCCTCAAAAAATGTATTTTATTTTGGAGCCGTGTTTTCATGCAGGCTGGTGACAGCCTCACCCGGATCCGTGTCCAAGTCCCTCGCAATCCTGTCCACTCCGGAGGGACGCCAGCCAAACCAGTTTTCCATGGTTAAGCTGGGCACATTTTTCCGCCGTGGTTGGTTGGTTGGTGGTTTTGTTTTTTTTTTTTTTTTTTTTTTGGTCAGGAAGCAAACCCACCCAGTGTGTGCAGGCTGTTCCATAGGAGCCTTTTTTTAATTTCTTTTCCTTTTTCTGGCTCTGAAGAAGAACAGGACGAGAGAGAATGAAGGGGCTGGCCTGTTCTCCCAGGAGAGTTCAGAATGGGAGGAAATGGCTTTTTTGGCTATTTTTAAGGCCGTGCTGGAAGGAGGTACCTACCACTGGTGTGCTCATTGGATTGGAATGTTGTGTGTCCATAGGGATGTATCCTATATATATATATATATCCTTTGTCACTCCCTGTAACAGGGTCTGGGCAAAAGGGTAAGGTGTTGGAGGAGAATGGCTGCACACACATGGACAGAAATGCCACCAGCAGTGTCACATACCTCATGGACCCTCATCTATCTCATGCCAGAGATGCTGGGAGTACCAGCAACCTAATGTTCAGCCAGGTCCTGGCATGGGCATCTCTTTGGTGGGGATTTTCCTCTTGCTCTCTGTTTTCTTCCTCATTTTAGTGGTGTGGGAGGGTGAGCGCGTCACTTGAAGTGTGAATGAGTTTCCATGAGCGTGGGGTGGTTGCAGAGGATGCCTGGAAACTCTCCTGTTTCACTTAACATGTTCCCCCCTCCCACATGTGTTTTAAGTGTGTGCATATAGATTTAGTGGGGGGAGATACTCACCCAGGATCGTTGCCTGTACCAGCAACATCAAATAGAGCATGGCCAGGTGAGCATCAAGAGCTGTGTAGACAGGATCCACTCAGGGTTTCAAGAAAAAAAAAAAGAGGGATATTGAGCATCTTCAGCCTTGCAGCATCTTCTGAAGCCTCAGCAGAGAGGAGAAGTAGGGAACTCATGCCTGGAGCACCATCCCCTCAAGCTCCAGACCTCCAAGAAAATGCTTGAACTGGGGAGACAAGGCTGCAAGAAACGACTGTGGTCAGATGTGACCACTCTATAAAGTCTCCTCCCTGGTACCTGCCTAGATGCTGTGGTTAATTAATTTGTCTCTGCTCTGTGCGTGGATGAAGTCCTCATGAAACCATCTGGAGCTAGGCAGTGCCTTTGATGTAGCTCCACTGATCGTTTATGTTTATTTGACCATTTATCACCAGAATCCCCCTTTGCCAAGACCTGCTCAGTACATCAGATGACATTTGTCATGCAGCATGCAGACTTCATCAAGCTGCCACCCAGAAGTGACCTGGAGCTCCTGATTTTTGAGCTTTATATAAATTCTGAAACTGGGAAGTCTGATGTGCAATGTAAAGGAGCTGGGAAAAGGAAACAAAAGTGGAAAAATGGCCCTTCAATTATAGGAGGCATTGAACTCTGTTCTGACCCTGACAGGGCTCCTGTTGGCATTTATCTGGAGCTGAGAACTGGTTCCAAGGAAATGGGAGGGGCATGGGACTTGATGATGTGATCATAGAATCACAGAATGGTTTGGGTTGGAAGGAACCTTAAAGATCAGGTAGTTCCAACACCCTGCCATGAGCTCAACCTGTTCATCACCATGTGCCACCCAAGAGCTCAGCTTGAGCCACAAGTTCCTCCGCAGAGAGGAACTGAGGCCAAAAAAACTAGCCTTAAATGGACCCGGGTCAGGTCCTGGTGGTCATGGAGCAGCAGCAAATTCCCATTACAACCAGCAGCACCCAGCTGTTCAGCTCTCTGAGGGATGGTTTGATTCATAATTTGCAATTTTGCCAGATGGTATCTGTATGTAAACAAAGCTGATGAAGTACAGAGTACTTCTTGTAGGCTCTGGGTGTCTGGAGTTAACCTGACCTGCAGGGATGGATTTGTTAACAGGTGTGTATTTGCTGTGAAGTGTAAGAAGTCTTTAAAAATTCCCTGGGATGGATTCACAAAGGGCCCAGGAGGTGCTTTGGCCTCCACACCCTGGTGGCTGAATGAGTGGCACCTCTCACCACCTTCCTGAGCAAGTATTCCTCGTGGTGCTTCCCAAGTGATGTTGTACCAGAGATATCCAGCAGATCTCCAGTACTGATGTGCCCCAGGTCTGTGTGGCTGGATAGACTCCTGCATGGATTTTGGGAACAGAAAGGGCTGTCATTGGGATCATTGGAAACTCCAGAGAGGTTTCTAGAGCACGTTTTATTTTGGATTTCCTGATGGGACTTCAGTGAATATGGCTTTTTTGTGGCCTGCTTGTAGGAAACGAGTAGTTCCAGCTGAAAAAAAAAGGTCAGTTTTATATAGTCTGTGCAAATATAAATAGTTCACATGGGCTCAACTTGCCATCCAGATGCTGGTAAGAATGAATCCTTGTATGCCCAAGGATTTTGTTCAGAGATTAGTATGAATACTGACAAGTCCAGTAAGTAATGAAGAAATACCAGGGTGAAGGTCATCTCTGTGATCTCACTCCCTGAAGCCTAACCACTTTAATTATGTGATCAAACCATGCTCGACTTCTGGGGCTCTTCCACCTCATGCATCATGTGGAGGCTGGGCTCTGTGGCCACCCCTCTCCTCCTGGCATCTGTGGGAGGTCTCCAACTCTGTCATCATCGTGGGGACTCTGCTTGGCCTTTGCTGTTGGTGTCCCATGGAGCATCCCTTTACATTGTTCTGGCCTGTTCCATTTACAGAGCTGCTCCCTCACCAGGAGACCTGTGGGGTGATGCCACCTCTGCACCCACCCACGGGGCTTCCTCCCCATCCGTGCTGACAGCGAGCATCTTCCAAGGAGAACGGCACCTTCTGTGCTTCCTTGCTCTCCAAAGCATTGCTTTGGAAACCTCTGCCCTTTTCTGCTCTGTTCAGATCCAAGCAAAATCCATGAGTTTTTGGTAAGATCCTCATTTTTGGGTGGATGAGCTCAGTTAAAAGCCAAACAACCCCAGCTTTCCCAGCTCAAGGCCATGTTTCCCAGACTGGTCCCAGTTCCTGGAGGCTGGGGTGGGTGCCCAGCCTGGCAGTAAGACCCTGGTGCTGTTGCTGTGAGGTGCTTCCCTCCCACAGAACCGCCTTTGGGACTGCAGAGTGGATGGTGTCCTTCAGAACCCCACTGATTTCCTTGTGAGGGAGGCAGTGGCTGGTGTTGCCACACTTTCCTCATCATTCCCAGCATCCCAGGGAAGTGATTGGAAAGCGAGGAGCTCTCTGCCCCACCTTCCTGCTGGAGGGCAGAAACGCTTGCTGCTGGGGTGGGAGGTTTAATAACATGTTCTTCTGGAGACAAGATGTTCAGAGGGGAGGAGTGCCCCTGTGTTAAGGAATAAATATAAAGGGAATATTTACCTTTTTTTAGGTTTCACACCTTCCTGCTGTTTTAAATAAAAAAAATAATCCCACCTCTCTGTCTGCCCTCAAATAGGCATTTAGGGATCCCAAGTCTTTCTTAGCCTTCCAAACTGGAGTGCTTGGCCAAGGCAGTGGTGTTGTCCGTGTGGGGCTGGCTTCGAATGGGGTGTCAGTGGGGGTGGTTTTGCTGAGGGACATTTGCACAAGGGACTTGCTCAAGGTCGTGGAGCAGTTGGTGGATGCAGGAACAGAGCCTCAGTGTCCCTATGCCACCAAAACAGAATCCTAGATTGGTTTGGGTTTGAAGGGACCATCTTGTCCAAGCCCCCTGTTATGGGCAGGGACACCTTCCACTATCCCAGGTTGCTCCAAGCCCTGTCCAACCTGGCCTTGGGCACTGCCAGGGATCCAGGGGCAGCCACAGCTTCTCTGGGCACCCTGTGCCAGTGCTTTTCCACCAAGTAATAGGAGAGGGAGTGATCAATCACTGGCCAGTGTATCCCATTGAAAATAGCTGTAATATTTTGACAGATTACGGTGATCTCACATGCACATCTTAATTGCCTCATTATGAAGAGGCACAAATAAAACTGGGGGAAGAAAATAACCCACGTATATTTATGGGCTGATGGATGTAGCAGGCAGGTCTGCACAGACGGGACCATGGGTGGATGCAGAGGGAGAGCAGCCAGCCCACCCTGACTGCTGCCTCTGCTCCTGCAGCCTGGAGCAGGGATTGGGAAAGAGGTGCAGGTAGCAGAGCAGCACAGCCAAAGCATCTGAGCCTCAGGGTGCTGAGTGCTCCGGGCCGGGGAGGTGGTGGTAGAAAATAAATCAGGGTGAGGAAAGTTGTTGAGATCTCCTACTGACTCTCCTGTCCTTGGGAGTGCTCAGGGCGTGGCTTGGAGCAACCTGGAATAGTGGAAGGTGTCCCTGTCCATGGCAGGGGGTGGAAGGAGATGAGCTCAAAGGTCCCTTCCAGCCCAAACCTTTCTGAGATTCATCCTGTGGTTCTCTGACTCCCTCTCCTGACAGGGTCTGCAGCCTTGGGGTGGCCTGGCATGCTGAGCACCCCAAAGCCTGGTTCTGACACCTCTGGGATGCTTTGCTGAGTGGTCTCACGCTTCAGGGGTGAAGCTGGAATTCCTCCAGGGGTTTTGTGTCAGCAAGGACCGAGGGATGCTCAGGAGGGGTGGCCAGCAGCTGGCTGGGATGGGGGAGCAGTGGCCAGGGATGTTCAACCTCAAGCCTTGCCCCTGGCCTTGCACCATGAATCCCTCTCCACACACAGGCTGGGTGAAGGGGTGAACTGGAGACACCTTGTTTTGCCTGGAAAAATGACATTTTGACACCAAGAGCAGGCAGAGATCAGCCAGAGCCTCAGGCTCCTTCCTCTGCTGTGCTGAATGCAGAATGAGCCTGGCATGGGGGGGCAGCTGCTTTGCATCCCCTGCTTGCCCTGGGGCACCCCCATATCTTTTTGGGGGGGTGCTCCCACAGAGAGTGACTGTAGGCACAGCAAAAAGAAACACAGTCAGGAGCCAGCACTTTCCTGAGGGAAAATCATAGCAAAGAGAAGGCCAAGCAATGCACATTTTAAAGGGAAATGCTCAGAAAAGTCTCGAGTATCAAAAATACAAAATAAAAGCATATAAAATATGAATATATACAATATTAATGCAAAATTATAAATATCTAAAATATACAAATAATAAAATATTAATGTACCAGAATATTAATATATTAAAATATTAGAGTATTAAAATATTGAAACGCTGCATGTTACAGCAATTATGTTACATGCCAACACACAATTAAGAGCCAAAATTTCCATCTCCCAGCTAAGACTCAGGCTATGAAGCACCATCCCCATGGATGCAGCGGGTGGGCAGGGGACATCCCCCATCCCTGACAGAGCCCTGAACCAGCAGCCACACATTGCATAAGTCTGGGCTCTCCCTGGCAGCCTTTATCTCCTCCAAGGGCTTGGCTCTCCAGGGCGTTGTCACCGGCGGTGAGGAAGGAGATGGGAAAGGGAAGTGCTGGTGAAGAGCTCTCACAGGTCACAGGTCTCTCACTCCTGCCACTGAGCAACACTGAGAGCCAGGAGCAGGATCCTGTCCCTCCTCAGGGCTGGCACATCTTCCCAGGGCTGCTCCGAGCTGTGTCAGTGCTCCATTTCCACCCCTACGAGCGAGTACAGGCAATACGAGTTTGCTTTATCTGTTTTCTCTGCATATATCTTTTATTATCTATTGAGTGTACTTCTGGTTTTTACTTGCCACGGTGCTGAAACGAGCATTTCGCCTCTCTGTCTGGTATTTCAGTTTTACGTTGCTGGTTTGGAGATGCTGAGATCCTTCAGCATTATTCTGAAGGGGGTTGGAGGAAAAAGATTATAAAAATAAAACAAAAAAAACCCCAACCAAAAACACAAAAAACCCTAAACAAATAAAGAAATAGAAGGGGTTTTTGAGCAGCAGAGTGCCTAGATAAGCTTTGGGTCACCCAGGGAGTGCACGCTGCAGGTGGTTTATGACACTGCTGTGGTCCCTGGCTTGTATTTTGAGGTTATTCATCCAAAAAGGGGACAAGGCTTAGCTCTCCCACCCCCTCTTATTTTCCTGTTGCAGCTTCAGGTACCTAAATCTGTTGGCAGAACGTGAGGGGAAGCCGTCCAGTATCCCACCATAATTTTTTTTGTGGGGCTTTTCCTGGCAAGAAAGTAATGAATGAGTTTTTAAACGTGACCATAAAGGCAAAGTTTCCCAATGTCATCTGCAGAATACGTTTATTTTAGGTGCCCTCCACCCTTTCCACCATCTCCCTCCAGTTTATTTTAACAATGCTGTAATTTTCTATTATAAAATGGGATTTTTCTGTTTAACTCCATGTCGTCTGCTCAGCATGTGTGTGTGTGTGTATGTGCATGTATTGGTGACATTTGTCACCATCAGATGCTATTTTTAAGCCTGTTATTATTGAGGACCCCACCCTTGGCTTGGGGAGGGGAATGGGGGAGCGCAGGAGGAGGGAGAGGAGGGAGGGGAAGGAAGGAAAACGTCAGCCTCAGCACACTTCCAGCCTCTGGCCATCAACCTCCCCGGGGGCATGGGAACCATAAGGTCATTTCTCAAGCTCGCTGAGCTCCAGAGCTGTCAAACCACCCTGCGAGTTTAAAAAATGCAAATGTATGCAAATGAATGGGCTGTTTCTCTCCCTCTCCCCCCTCACCCCCAGTTTAAATGACATGAATCACCTTCAATTTTGCCAGCATCCTGTAAAGTTATCAGCTTGCCTAAATGCTGCAGTTAACAGAACCACATCTCAGGAGGACCAGGGCGGGGGGATAAGAGAGGAAAAATAGCGAATTTCCACCAAAACCCCATAATTTTGAATATATTTTATACATATAAATTATATGTAACCATATGTATAATCACACCCCGATCCCCCAATTCTAATTTTTCTTGCTGTCAAGTGAATAATCCACTAATTAGGGAGAATGAAGCTTATTGTCCAAAAAATACCCTCTATAAAAACATTTCTCAGGGTACTCTAATATTCTGCTGTTCTGATTTTTGGCACTTAGGGTGATCTGGCAGTGAAAGATCAAAATAGGAAGACACGTTTCTTCATGCAAGGAGCTCCTTTAACACTCAGTCTCCTTCCAAACAAAAATAAACGAGTAGATGATAAAAACAGCAATAGAAATTTAATTGCTCATGCTTATTATTCGGGATACAAAGCCCTAGAAAGGAAGCTGTCTTTTCCTCCCTGGCTCAGGGGTTATTTATTATCTTACACTCCACTTGGAGAAGGTATTGGATTTACTGTCATTTATCGGCGATTTTCAAGGAGGATTTGATACGGAGCTGGTCGGGATCGCAGAGCAGCGTTGCTGGTTAACATGGTTAAGCACAGCACACTGTAATGAATCAATTTGTTTCAGACAACAGATGTAATTAGCGTGGAGGTAATGGGCACACCGCGGGATGCGGGGCTGGAGCACCCTCCCTCCGCTGAAAATGTCGGTGGCTGGAGCTGGGTGTAATTCCTGGTTCCTCTCCCCGGCTCTGGGCATGGGGAGGTGGCTGGAGAGGGCTTCCCATGGTTGGGGCTGCCCTCCAGCCCCTGTGAGGTTTCGCTGACGAGGGACAGCTGTCCCCATCCCCATTGCTCCCAGCTGGCCTGTGGTCCATCACCTCCCTCGAGGTTGCACCATCCTCCCGAGACCTTCACTCTGTGGCTCCCACACACCCGTTTTTGGCAGTGCTGATTAGGTGTGGGGGAGATACCTGCAAGGTCTCCCTGGGGAGGGAGGAAAAGGGAGTCAGCATTCCTTTTACCACGGGAATGTTCCCTGCAGAGTCTGGTCCCCTCTGTGGGCCCCCCAGGCTTCCCCAAGGGTTGCTGTCTTGCTGGCCCAGGTGAAGCACAGGTTTTCATGGATGGCCTCCATCAGACCAGGCTCGCTCTGTCCCGGAGGCAGCTGAGAGGGTAGGAGCCAGCTGAAGTGAACCAGGCCCCCACTGGTGGTTTGAGGGAGGTTTGGAATGAGCACAGCCAGAAACCGAGCAGGGAAGGACACCCAGGACATGGCAGTGGATCCTGGGAGAGATGCAGAGGTGGGATGGTGTGGAACTGGGAGCCTGACATTGGGAGCCTGCCTGATGGTGTCAGCCTTGCAAAAGGAATGGAGTGGGGCTGCAGTTCTGCTTTCATGTGCCCTGAGTTCTCAGGCAGGTGAACTGCTCTGTCCCTCAGCAGTGAGCCAAGTGTCTACCTGCACCAGGGCCTGGGCTGGTAGAGGTGACACTGCAGGAACACATGATCTGTGTCCTGGGGGTTTCCAAGGGTTAGTGTATTCAAAGTTATTCTGTCTGTTTGATGTATTCTGTCTGTGAGGGGATTAATATATTCGTCACCTGCTGGAGGAAATCGCTTTCCTTTCCTGGGATTTCTCATGTGGAAGGGCTGCTGGAGCAATGTGAAAGAGGGAACATCTTACAGATTAAAAAATGGAAAAAAAAAAAAAAATCAGGTTTTCCTCTTGGGTGTGGGCTTTTTGCTTCCGAGTGTCCTTTGAAGGTAAAGCTGCTCTAGCAGGGGAAGATGTTTGCCAGATGCACAGGGCATTTTGATACCCTGCTGACAAGTCCAAGCAGGATTGGGAATGGAGAAAGCTCAGCTCATGGGAAGAGATAGCAGACAGCAATCTGTGTCTGGCCAGCCCCTTGATACCTGGTTGTCTTCCTCTGAGTGTTTAGGTACACGCTGTGACACAAATCCTTGCTTTCCTCCCCATTCCCAGATCCCTCAAGAAGGCATTCCTACGTGGCTTGTCCCCATGTGAGGTGACATGTCATAGCTTCCAGGCATGAAGTAGCAGGACTGAAGATGCATAAGGATCACTTTCCTGCTGCAGCAGGAAGCCATGACCCTCCTATCTGGGGGGTCCAGTTGTACCAGTCCCAAAAACAATCACGTAGATGAGATGGGCACTCCCTGGCTCGTCTGGTTTAAGCAGTGTAGATGCTGGCTCTTGGCAGTGTGAAGCAATACAGCATCACACTTTCCCCACATAGCTCCTGGCTCACAAATCCAATATGTGCCTGGAACAGTGTTGGCTCCAGGAGGATGTGGAAGAAATGTGATGGGGAGGGAGTCATTGCGCAAGGCTGCTGGGGGACGGGTGTGAAAGGGAAGAGGGAGCTTGTGGTGATTGTGAAAAGGTGAACAGGCTGGGAATTGAGAAGGATGAGGACAAAGAAGGAGATGAAGAGATGTGGCAGGAAGCAGAGGTTCAGCCACAGAGGATCTGGAAGGAGCTGAAGGTGGCCGAGAGATACACTTAGACAGTGCAAGCAGGTAGTGATGACAGGTGAGGTAGAGGAGGGAAGGCAGCATTGTTTTGGCATTATCGATTGGGAATCCCCAGCTAACGCTCTGCTGTCTGTGCTTTGTCCTAGGGCACTAAATGAGAATATGGCCAATGGCATTGAAGATCTCATCGGGATCCCATTCCCGAACCACAGCAGCGAGGTCCTGTGTGGTTTAAACGAGCAGCGGCACGACGGGCTCCTCTGCGATGTCATCCTCATCGTGCAGGACCAGGAGTACCGCACCCACCGCTCCGTCCTGGCTGCCTGCAGCAAGTACTTCAAAAAACTCTTCACTACTGGCACTTTAACAGACCAGCCCTATGTTTACGAGATTGACTTTGTCAAGCCCGAAGCACTTTCTGCCATCCTCGAGTTTGCCTACACCTCAACCCTCACCATCACCACCTCAAACGTCAAGCACATCCTCAGCGCCGCCAAGATGCTGGAGATCCAGAGCATCATCAATGTATGCCTTGAAATCATGGAGCCCGACAGAGAGGCCGAGGAGGAAGATGACAAAGAGGACGACGATGATGATGAAGATGAAGATGAAGATGAGGAGGAAGAGGAGGAGGAGGAAGTGGAAGATTTTGTCAATCAGGAGAACCTAACTGATGTACAAGAAGTAAGCTGCCACCAAAGCCCTTCTGAGTCCGATCTTACCGAAGAAGCTTATACAGAAGCACCTAAAGATTTTCCAAATCGCTTCCCACCCAGTAACCCCTCTGGGCACTTGGGCATGATAAGAGACTTCTCCATTGAGTCCTTGCTGAGTGAAAACTTGTACCCTAAGGCAAACATCCCAGACAGGAGGCCAGCTCTGTCTCCTTTTGCCCCCAGCTTCTTCCCCCATCTGTGGAATGGCGACTTTAACTCCTTCTCTCAGCTCGAAGAGCCACAAGTAGACAATGGCCCCTTGGATTTGGTGATCAAAAAGAGGAAGATCAAAGAAGAGGAAGAGAAGGAAGACCTGCCTCCGCCTCCTTTCCCTAATGACTTCTTCAAGGACATGTTTGCCAACACCCCAGCAGCTCCCTTAGGGCATATTAAGGCAGAGGCTGACTATAGCGCTTATCTCAATTTCTTAAGCGCTACCCAGTTTGGAGGAGTTTTTCCCCCATGGCCCCTGGAGGAAGAGAGGAAAATGAAGCCCAAGGCATCCCAGCAGTGTCCCATCTGTAACAAAGTCATCATGGGAGCCGGCAAGCTGCCCAGGCACATGAGGACCCACACGGGGGAGAAGCCCTATATGTGCAATATCTGTGAAGTTCGCTTTACCAGGTGTGTTGGTCACCTCTGCACTGTGTGTGGGGAGTGGGGTGGTGCCTGGAAGGGCCACATCATAATACATTACTGATTTCTCAGCTACATATCAAGGGTTTTTTTCCCCCAAAACAAAAACAGGGAAGAAAGCAGGACATGATCTCTATCCCTTCAGAAAACAAAAAAAAAAAAAAGAAAAAGAAAAAGGGAGAAAGGGAGGGTAGAGGAAGAAGATGAACCTACTGATTTTTGTGGGTTGTGGATGACATCCACAACTCGCTGGATCCATCCCCTCGCTGGACAAAAGCTTAAATAAGTAACAGGATATTTTCAACCCCACCATAGTTCGCCACAGTGGGACCAGAGTGAGCTGGAAAACAGATGGTCAAACAGCCAAGGAGGCTTCATCTCTAATGTGCTGAGAGATGCATGGAGCTGGGAGGGTCATTTAGCCACAGGATGTAATTAGTTTGGGTTTGCACATTTTGGCATCAGTGTAGACCACAACCAAGTTGCGCATGTTTGGACATGACAGTATCTGCGCTTTCTGGGGCTGGAGCAGCCCTAATTATTATGTGTTAGTAAGGCAGTTGGGGTCTTGGTCTCTTCTCCAAAGTTACAAATGACAGGGCAAAGGGAAACATCCCCAAGCTTCACCAAGGGAGATTCAGATCGGATATTAGGAAAATTTCTTAATGCAAAGCACTGTAACAGTCTGCCCAGGGCAGTGATGGAGTCCCCATCCCTGGAGGGATTTAAAAGGTGTGTAGATGTGGCACCTGTGGACGTGTTTTGGTGGACTTGGCAATGCGGAGGGAACAATTGGACTCATAGAATTGTAGAACGGTTTGGGTTGGAAAGGACTTTAGAGTTCATCCAGTGTCACCTCCTGCCATGGGCAGGGACACCTTCTCCTATCCCAGGTTGCTTCAAGCACCATCCAGCCTGGCCTGGGACACTTCCAGGGTTGGGGCAGCCACAAGTTCTCTTGCCAAGTTGTCTTTGGCTGTGCAAATCTAATGTCCCAGTCTGAAACCGTGCTCTGCAAATTTAATCGCTGAGCAGACACGGATAGATTCCTGGACCTGTTCTTGCTGAGTATAATTAATATCTAATGAGAACAATCTTTACCATAATAATAAAGCTTTCTGACAAGAGCATGGTATTTCAGCTCCTGCCTGCCTGTGAGAGAGAGAGAGCCCTATTAAGCTAGGGTGAGAAAACCAGAGGAAAATAATCTTCACAGTAGGCAGAGGCAAGCTCCTGACAATCGCCGGACACCTGGGGTGCTCCTGCATTCAGCCTGTCTTTTCTTCTTCTGTCCCTATGATAATATTCAAATGGAAGATATGCAGATGATGAGAATTTGACCTGAAAATAAATTTCCATGCTCCCCTCCATTAACGCAGCAGACACTGTATTATAATGCGGGGAGCGTCGTGCCTCGGGCGGGCATGTGCGACGTGAGCCAGCTCACCCTGGTATTTGCAGGGGAAAGGCCACTGCATGATGATCATTCCTGCCTGCAGGAATTTGGATCTGGCTCCTGCTGGTGCTGCATCCCAAGGTTAGCACTGGGCTGTTGTCTCTGCAGGGTGGGTTCAGCCCTGTGCGCGTGGTGGCATCTGGGACTGGAGGGGCGCGTGGCCAGCCCCGTCCTGTGGTCCCTGTCACCCTCTTGTGTGTGCTGCTGTGGGTGCTAATTGCTGATGAGGAAATAGCCTGGCTAGATCCATCACTGACACCTTCCCTGTGACAGGAATAATAGAGCTGAGGCCTCCCAGAGGGCTCCCAGAAACCTTTACAGAGTCCCAAAGTCATGGGAAATGCTGTTCAGTTAGTTTGGGGAAACTGAGGCACAGAGAGATGCTGATATTGACCCTTAATCCAGACAGGCTATATCAGCATGGTGGAAGTTAAAAACTCCACACAGAGCTGATCTAGCATGACCCATTACTAATGCAGAACTAAACCCATTGGTTTTGACATCCCCCATGTGCTCAGTAGCTTCAAAATACAGGGCACAGGGGTAGGAGGACTTTATCCAATGAAAAAAATCATAAAGCTGGGCCTGCCCAACGGTGCAGTCCCCCAGCATCAGTAAGGAAAACTGTTGTCGTGGGTCACCCTGTGCAGAGGGTCTTTTCCTTCTTTAACACCCTGAGTAAAGTGGGTATCTTAAAATACTGATTTGTTTTTAAATGTGTTCGGAAGGATTTTGAATAGCATGCAGCTAATTGGTTTTGTTTGGGTTGGGGTGTTTTTAGCTGTTCTCATCATTACTCTGATGTGAGAGCTCTCTTTCAGGAGAAAGTGTATTTTTAAGCGAAGTGGACTGATTGAGATGTAGAAAGAGATTTCTGCCGGGATTTCCTCAGTGCTGCCACTTGCATTATGTGTTTTGCTCTCAGGGGGGAATCCCGTGCTTCCTGAAAGCTTTGGACTTGTGCCCATGGTGCCTTCACTGGGGAGATGCAAGCTCATATTGTCTCTTTTGGGGTCCCCTGGGAGTGAGGGTGCAGGGAAGCAGAGGTTCCCAAATGGAATTTCAGTATGAATCAGTCCTTTGCATTATTTCTGCATTTAAGGGACTGTGGAGGAGAAAATCTACTGGGAAAATAGAGAAGATATATTTTCCTGGGTGAGGAGTGGCCCAACCTCCCCATCAGACTCCTTCCCCTTCACATCAGTGGGATCTCACATCCCCTGGAAAGGACCCCACATGCACCTGGATCTGCCACTCCTGCTGCCCAGGGACATCTGATCACAGGAAGCAGGACTTCATTTAATAGCTCATTAATTATTTTTTCCTTAAACAAAGGCTGCTCAGCTTCCAGTCTGCTGTTCTACCCTGCTAAAACACTGGAGAAAGCTGCAAATATTTCAGCTTTTCCACCAAGACAACCCCAGAGTGCTCAAGGAGATACTGTTCCAGCCGGAAAGGTTAACATTATTTGTTCCTATTATTTGTGTTGTGACAGCTCGCAGAGCCCTAATCGCTCTCCTAATGCAATTGCATTAAGGTTATTCACACACACGGAGCGTGGGTCTCCGTCGGAGCCAGCCTCCAGCCCAGCTCCCAGCTCGCAAACCCAGAGTTCCCAGTGCCACATTCCCCCTGGGCGCAGGGAGCACCTCGCCCCCCAGCCCCTGCCGGCTCCAGGCGGAGCCACAAACCTCCCTTGCGTTCCCCGGAGGTGCTGCCGGAGCAGGGAGCGTTGGGTTTCTCCCCGTCTGCTGCCGGAGATGGGAAATAGCCCGAAAAGAGCTTTGCCTGTGTTTACATTATACAGTCCTGGCACGCGGCGTGTTTATTAGGAAAAGCGATCCTGCTAGGTTAAACATTACATATAGGGGTTTAAATTAAATTGTAGGTGGGGCCGGCAGCTCTGCTTTTTATTAACATTTCCCACCGCCTTGCAGCAGGAGCCCCCGCGTTCGTCCGCGCACGACTTCGCCGCGGTTCTCCGTTCGGGGCGGAATTCTCCCTGCTGCTGCTTTCTCTGCTGCTGGGCGCTGATTCCAGCCCCTCCAGGGGAAATGCACCCTTTTGAAAACGCTGGGGTAGCACCAGCTGTAAAAATGTCAGAGTGGGAAGTTGCCCTGAGCTTGGCACAGGTCCTGAGAGATGCTTTTTTTTGTGTCTCCCTAAAACATCTGTAGGTGCAGGACCAGGCTGGGATCAGTCTCCCAAGGGCAATTAAGCATCGTCTGGTGAAGAAGTGACTCTCCTGCTAGGGACACTCCTTTGCATCCTTGATCCTGAGGGACGGGTGTGCAGGGATGCCCAGCCCAGGGCTGCATTCCTCATGGTGTGGCCAGCGCCTTTGTGCTGCTGGGCATGTCACCAAAAACTGTTTCAATCTGCCCATGGGCTGGCTGGCAAAAACTAGTTCAAAGGCAGCACCTTGCAAGGTTAGAGAGCTTGACCTGCCTGAAGAAACAAGTGTTAGTGTGGTTTTTATGTTATATAAATTGAAACATCCTAATAGATACTTATGTAATTTTTAATATAATTATGTTTTAAAACAATAATAAATTGTATTGTCTATGTTAAAATATACTTTATAGTTTTATGTGGCATATCTGTAATATATAATATTTATTTTATATTTAATAATGATGTCACTCCACATGTTCTACATATTTTTAGCCTCAATACTAGCATGTTGAAGGGTTCATACTGAAATAATTTTGGAAAACAATACGAATTTTCCCACTTTGCTCTTTACTTGAACTTCACTGGTGCAACCTAGGAAGCAGTGTTCAGCTCATCTTAAACAGCTTCACTTTTTATAATCATACACTTCACCTGTGATTTTGGTTTTTTTGCTTTTTTGGCTGCAAAAGGAAACATTTATTTACTGGGGGGGAAAGCAGGGATTGTATTGCCAGAGTGGAGAAATAGTCTTGCTTTTAGATGTTCCCCTTAAAAAATGCATACATATATATTTGTAAATAAGTGCCATTACACTACTCCATGGCTGGATTTAAAAAACTTCTCCAAACTGTGTGGGAGGCTGGATGTGTGCTGGCCTTGAGGACCCTGGCAGGGAAGCACAGAGTGCCTGGGTGCTGCACCTCTGTCAGCATCACCCTCTGTGATGCTCCTGCTCCCTAAGAAAGCTCCTGAGACACCACCATGTGGTCAGTGCAAGAATGAAAGGAGAGGATAATCGGCTCCAAGAGGGACTGAATTTAAGTGGTGTTGTCCCACATTGCCAGGCTCTCGAATCCCAACTAGTTTCCTTATTTGCAGGCTGGAATAGGGCTGTATTTATTTAATAAACCTAGATGTAGTTATATGTAGATATATTCCCATATTTAGATATTTGCTCTTTACAAATACATGGAAGGAGGTTATAGGCTTGTGGGGGTTGGGCTCTTCTCCCAGAGAAGAAGGGACAGAACAAGAGGGAACGGCTTCAAGTTGTGCCAGGGGAACTTGAGCTTGGAAAATCAGGAAAAGTTTCTTCACTGAAAGGGCTGTCCAGCCCTGGCACAGCTGCCCAGGGCAGTGGTGGAATCCCCATCCCTGGAGGGATTTAAAAGCTGTGTGGATGTGGCACTTGGGGATGCGAGTCAGTGGTGGCCTTGGCTGAGGGAATGATTGGACTTGATGATCTTAGGTCTTCTCCAGCCTTAACAATTCAGTGGGTTTTGGGTTTATTCCAGTGGTTTTTTTCCTCCAATTTAAGCCGTTTTGAACTCTCTGGGATGGGCTGCAAACTCCTGACATGAAGGGCTCTGTGTGTGTGATGTTTTGGTGCCCAGGAAAGAGGAGGCGAATGCAAACATCAGCCTGCAAGACCATCCATACACTGTGAGAGGCCTCAGGATGAGCTCCCCACCTTCCCATCCTCCCCTGATCCCACGAGCAATCCCAACCACACTGCTCCCAGCCCACACCACCTGACCGAGCGCCTTTTCTTTTGCAGGCAGGACAAGCTCAAGATCCACATGCGGAAGCACACGGGGGAGCGGCCGTACCTGTGCATCCACTGCAACGCCAAGTTCGTGCACAACTACGACCTGAAGAACCACATGCGCATCCACACGGGCATCCGGCCCTACCAGTGCGAGTTCTGCTACAAGAGCTTCACCCGCTCCGACCACCTGCACCGCCACATCAAGCGCCAGAGCTGCCGCATCGCCCGGCCCCGGCGCGGCCGCAAGCCGGCGGCGTGGCGGGCGGCCGGCCTGCTCTTCGCCCCCGGGGGCCCGCCCGTAGAGAACAGCTTCGTGATGCCGCCCACGCTGGAGGAGATGAGCGGCCACCTCAGCAGCACGGCCATGTGCCTTCCCGGCCCCAGCCCCAAGCATTTCCTGAGCGGGGCCAAGACCCCCTTCAGCCTGCAGGAGCTGGAGAGCCAAATTGAAGAAACCCAGATGAAGCTCTTCAGGCGGGCCCAGATGGACATGGAGAGGAACGCGGGCATCTTCGCCTTCGCCCTGGGCCACAATGAAAACCTCGCTGCCCAGCCCTTCTTCCCTCTCCCCGACCCTTGGAGCACAGGCTTCAGTGGCTTGGCGGGGCTTGGCCACGTGGCTCCCATGTCAGAGGCCAGCAACTAAACCCGCGCCTGGTCCCACCGTGCGTCTGCTCCCATCCCAACGAGGCAGTCAGCTCCCACAGGGCCCCCACCTGCCCTTCTGCATCATCAGGTTCCAGAGAAGCTCTTTGTCCCCTCACTGCCATGGCCTGCCATGAGGCTTGGGGCACAGGGCCATCCCTGGGGCAAGCAGGGGATGGGCAGGTGCTGTGCCCCACGGCCACCGGCACCTTAGGCTCTGCACTTGGCTTTGGGGCTATCAGGCACTCACTGTCCCATCCCACCACTCATGGCTCTGTCTGGGAAGGCCAGGCCAGGACTGCTGCTCTCTTCAACACTCCCAAAAATGTCACTTGCCTTAGCCCAGGGCTCAGCCATCACCATGAGATGGCTTTTCTGTGGGAACTGTACTCATTTCGCAACCACAGAGCTCACTGGACACTGACAAGCTGTCCAGACTTGGGTTTGTTATGTTGCATTCTGTGGCCCTTTTGGTCAAAAGGACTTACCTGTTTTCTTTCTGGTTTTATTTTCTTTTCTTCTTAATTAATTCCCATGTCTGGCAACAATATTTATTCTACAAGGGATAAAGGGGAGGTCTAGCAGCCTTGCTGGGAGAGGGAGGATCCTGGCCACTGCCCTTCTCAGCGGTGTATCAGATTTACAGGGCTGGTGAAAGCCCTGATCTGCAGCATGAGTTGGGACCCTAAAAACATTTAAAAAAAAAAAAAAAAAAAAAAAAAGGAGATAGAAAAACACCCAGTGCAAAGCTGGGTGGAAAAGGGGGATTTTACTTATTTTGGTTCTTTACCTATTTCAAAGTTTCAAAAGGAGAACCAAAGCCTATTTTGAGTATTTTAACTTCAGTTGCTTGAAAAGGTGAAGGAAAAGTTTTGGAAGAATCAGAAATGTTTCGATACTGAACTTTTATTAAACCCTTGCTTTGAAAAAAGGAACCACGTGGGAATTTTGAAATGAAAAACTCGTTTCAAACCAAAGAGTCAGAATTCGCCGCCGCTGACCACTCTGAAATGTCTGGGGTTCTGTCCCTAATTCCCTCAAATTCCTATGTGATAGTGATGAGAAAAATTTACCAAACACTCGCGTGTCCCCAAATCTGCAGTGTTGATGGGAAACAATTGGGTGTGCAAATATCCCTGCTGCTTGTCTCAAGGGGTCTTTGTGGATAAGAAGTTCACAGAAGGTGTCTTCACGGTGATGTCATCTACTTGCAAGTAGAAATGCTATTTTTCACTGTTTGGTAGTTCAAAAGAGAAGGTGGTAAGATATGACAGGGTCCTCCAAGCCAGAGGTTGCACACGGTGGCCAACAAGTTTGGGGTGACTCCTCAGCATCCCTGTAGACCCCATCTTGGCCACCCCATCTGGTAATTGTTTTGGGGAAAAAAAAAGTGGCACATTGGCTGGAATAGACCTGTTGACCTCCTTCAGCCCCAAATCCATGAGCTACTCTGAAGGATAAAGGCTTTGGGTGGCCATCTGCCTCTCCTGGCTCCTCCAAGATGAGCCGTGGGAGGCAGACGTGGTGGGACCTCAGTTTCCCCACTGGCTCAGGTGGGCTGCAGTGGTTGTTTTACACAAAACCAACACTTGAAAATGTAAATGTTACAAATTAGGGCTTTTTGTTTCTCTTTTTACTGTGACCTTTCAATGTCAGCAAAACAGAAGGGAATGTGAGGACCGCGGGTTCATGAGTTTTTTGGTTTTTCCATCAGTGACGCGGTGGCTGGATGAGAATCTGCCCACCAGAGGCAAGGAGGGGGACACAGGGAGTCAAGGGTTCCACAGCCCCCAGGAGGATGTGAGGGACTTCTGCACTGAGACCACCCGTAGCAGAATGATCCCAAGGAACTGCCCAACACTCGGCTTCCTCCTCCAAAAAGAAATCTATAAGGACTCCACGTGCAACAAAAGTCAATGGAGAGGAAAAAAAAAAGGAAGAAGAAAAAGAAATCTTCTTAGAACTGCATCAAACTTTTTCTTTTTAATCCACATCAACTTCTAACACAAGTGACGTTTTGCAGATGATTGGTTCCTTCAGGTGTTTTTGTTTTTTTTTTTTGTCTACGATTTGGAGTCATTGTAAAATATCCAAAGATGCTGAGTACTGTATGATCTGCAAGGACTTGAAGCAAGGTGTTTTTTCTGTCTCGGTTTGTTTGTTAGGTCAGTTGGGTTCTTTTTTTTTTTTTTTTTCCTATATGTCTAAGTGGGGATAAACCTTTGCAATTTTTCTATTTATAACTATTTTTATGTGATTGCTTTATGTACAAAACAATGGAAAAAAATCAAAACAAAAAAGTAGTGAGGAACACACACATACACAAACAGATTTGCCTTAGTTACTCACGGGACAATCACCCTTAACTTTGATTGATGCTAAAAAGCAGATGGAAAAAAATACTCTAGATCATTTTATGTATTTATTAAACTGTATTAATTGATGTTTTTAAATTATTAGCAGGACTTGATTCTCTTGCCTGTGGCCATGGTGAGAAGGCAAAGCCGGTGCAGTGGCTGAGCTGCCAGCACAGCCATCCATGTGGCTTCAGCTCTGTGGATGTTTGCCTGACACCTATTGGAAAGCCAGAATAATCACTTATTAATTAAGCATTGAGCTGGTACGGGCTCCAGCCCGAGGGGCTGTTGGTGTTGCAATGCTGATGATGATTATGGAGTTAAGGTTGATTTTCCCGCGTTGGCACTGGGTTGGGTAGGGCTGGAGGGAGCTGAGTGCTGGCAGTGATCATGTTTTGGGGTGTAGAGGGATGATTAGAGAAAACCCTGTTTCTTACCATTTTGATGTTGTGTGGTGAGTCCAGGCCACAGGTATCCACATGGGAGCCCAGCTAAGTGTGAAGGTGCCTTCCTGGGGATCTGCTCCCGTTTCCCAACCAGGACGGGTGTAATGAGCACCAAACCTCAGGCTGGAAGGACGCAGGTTCTGTCCCA
>JACBWW010000008.1:35350459-35552449 GCA_020086605.1 Lanius collurio | reverse complement strand
GTCAGGAAAAAAACCCAAACCACCAGAAAACCAGTCTGGTGGAGTTCTACCTCCAGCCCTTTTGGTTTTTCATCAGCCTAAATAAAGGCTCAGGGTGTGAGTTTGGGTGCTGCCCAGAGCTGTAACCACACTGGTTGATGTTTCAGTCATGTCTGGTTTCTAGCTGTTACCTTTTCTCACTCAACTGATTTTTAACTCGCTCGGCATTTTCCGTGCGTGCGAGATGTTTGATTAGATCCCTTATGTTGCGTGTGTGGAAATAAAAGGCCAGCTAAGAACAGACAACTGATTAGGCATTAGGTGAGGTATAATCCTCCCTAATCACATTTCTAAACGTGGTAGTTGGAGGTGGGATTAGAGTTATTAACATGCGGACAATAAAGCATATAATTTATTTAACAATTACTGGCTCTTTGTGGAGGGGGGGTCTCTGTGAGATGCAGCCAGACACCAGCTCCTTCATCTTGTGCAGGATGGATCTGCTGTCAGTGACAAAGCTGGCAGATATGGATGGCTGTCCACTGACAGGAAGGGCAGCAAAAAAATCAGAAGTCCCCTCATGGGACCCCTAGGCAGTCCCACAGGAGAAAACCTGACATCTAGATATTAAACTGTACAAAAATGGAAGAAAAAAAGAAAATCAAAGGTGAAAAAAATTTTACTAATGTTTCTTACTCTTCTCTTCCTGAACACACTGAAATGCAAACGTACAATAACCTAAAAAGCTGTTTAAAAACTTGTAGGATGGAGAACAGGAGGCAAAGGCAACAGCTGGCAGGCAGTCTTGTTGTGCAAGATCAGCAAGGAAGGGAATTCCAGAGCTCCCAGATCAATCCCTGTCCTGACCTTGTCATACAGCTTTCCCAACTATGCTGGGCACTATGGTGTTACACCAGAGATTTACATGCCAGATAGAAATGCTGGTAGTCAACAGATTTGTATTTTAATTCTTGAGTTTATTGTGCCTGCCTTTGGAGAACTGAGACTTCATCTTGTGATTGTGCTGAGGATTTTTGGGGCAGCAAGGTTTTTTCTCAGCATGTTAAAAAAAATCAAAACAAAAAAATTCCAAACCTAACAAAACAAACAAATAAACCCAAGCTTGAAACCTTTAGGAACACCAAAAAACCCCAACTCTGCACCTCAGCCTGTTGCCTAGTACACATATTATCCTACTGAAGGGTAATTCCAATTTGCTCCAAGAAGGGTGTCAGGTCTGCTCTGCAGCAGGACAGGATGCCAAAGCCTGGGGACAGCTCAGTCTGACCCCAGCACCAAGCAGAAGCAGATGGGAAAGCCCAGCACACAGCGCTCCGCTGCCCCTGCTCTGATTGCTGCAGTCCTGGCAAAGGCTGGGCCCTGGGCCAGTGGCTCTCTACAGACAAGTTTTGGGCATGGTTTGGGAGGTAGGTCAGGCCAGGGACCATTTGCAGCAACGTCTTGCTCGTGCCTGCCCTGTTTGGAAAGTGGAAAGTCAGGCTCCCTCTGGGCACTGCTGGTTCCACGCCCGCTGTGTCTCTGGCTGTGGTACCTACACCATGCTCTGCTGATCCGCTCACACGGCTGCAGGAGGGGGAAAATGAGACTGCTGTGGCCAGCTTCAGACCTGGTTCAGGGTTTAGACCCTGCAGGTTTAGACCTTTCATGGTCTGCTGCATGTCTGGAGCCAGGCTTGCTGACTTGAAGCAGCCCGAGGTATCTAAAAATTAAGAGGTTGCATTTAAAGCCAGTGCAGAAAAATAGAGGTAATTCCTATAATTATTCATCTCACCATAAAACAGGCCAGATGAACCGTCCTCTAGAAACTTTAGGGTGAGTAACTTGGACCTTGATGTCTAACTCCTAACATTTGGTGAAGGGCATCCAGCCATCTGTCCGCTAGGATTTGGTGTTGGATATAGCCGCAAGGCACAGACTAGGGCTGTAAATCCCACAAATGCCTTTTTTTGGGTATATGTTATAGAACAAAACCATGTTACAAACATTTTTTTCATGGAATGAGGTTGGCCCTGTTCCCCTGATCTCCCTCCTCAAGGCTTTGTTCTTGCCACAGACAGCGGCCGTGCAATGCAGCTCCTGGCTCAGAGCACGGAGATCTTCCACGTAAAGCATTCTGTGAGTGACCTGGCAGCCGCACCAACAGCTGAGGCTGTAGTTGGGTCATGTCACAGATTTGAGCCATATCAGACAACAGTAAGTCTTTGTGTTCAGAAAAGGGCAAAAAGACGGGAGAGGGGAACGGCAGGATTCCTTCATGGGGAGAATCTTATCTACCTGGATCATAAATGGTGCCGGGGTGACTCTCTCACTCTTCTCTGCTCCTCATACCTTTGCTGGGGAGCAAGCTAAGAGGAGATACTAATGTTCTATTTAAAAACAGATTTTTTTTTTTTTCCAAGCCACTAGCCTGAATTTTTAAATGTATGCAGAGTATAAAATTGTCACGGATTTTCTTCTGGCTTTATCTAGCAGCAGGAGACCACTATCTACTGACATTAGCTGTTAAGTAAGTGCAAACTACCTGTAACTGAAGCACTGCATGTGCCTGGGGAATTTGTGTAAGCCTGAGCTGATGACAGGGATGGACTTTGGAAAAAAACCCCTAAACCCTAGAACATCTTAAAGAGGCAGAGCTGATTCATCAAATTGTGTCTTCATCTGAAAATGTTGTACTTGCCACTGACACAAATAACCTCTGAGATCATGACTGAAAGAGGATTCATGGGGAAAACATTCTCCCCTATCATTTTGTTAACTCTGTGCATTTGACAGCACATCACTGCGTCTAGACAGTTCCACGGGTAGGCTGACAATCAGCTGTCTGGCACTGACACGTGGTAGGTGAGACATTGCAGGTGCTTTGCCTCTGGATCAACTAGCAGGAGCTTCAGCTGAAGGATGAGGAGGTAGCATCCAGGAATGGATGATCAGAAAGAAGCCCAAGTGACTGGCTGTCACTTCTCCAAGCATTTTCAGGAGAGGGCAGTTCTCACACGGAACGTTGTGGCTGGCAGTGCCCATCAGCAGAGTCATAAGAGCTTGTGCTGGGCACTTTCCTTGGATAGAATGACTGCTGGACTCCAACCTGCTCCAGGCATGTCTCCATGGTGTTTCTTAAGAATGGACAGAGTTCAGACTGACATTCCCTGACTCTCTTCCTCCCCAAACCGTGTAATCATCTGCCAAGTTTGGTGCATTGCAAAATCCACCAGGGCCTGGGTAACCAGCCAGCCCTGAACTCCACACTGTGCTGGTTACAGAGCTCACAAACTTTGAGATACTGAGCTCGATCAAGAGGTTTTCAACTCTCATTAAACTATAGATGAATCCTGGAAAAGGCTTTCCAGATGATTCTTCTGTTTTCTTTAACTTCTAAGGGGCTTTTTTCTTGCTGGTGGGCCAGAGTTCAGATGAGCTTCATACACCAAACTGAACAGGAACAACTGCACCTAATTCAAGGTCCTCCAAAGCATTGCACTGTGATAAAATCACCCACCAGAAGTGCTTGGGCCAAAATTCTTAGCCTCTGCCCTGCAAACCACAAACATCTATCCCCTTTGTTATCTAAGGAGAAGTCTGTGGTTACACTCAACACAGTTAATGTCAAAACTACACACAGGGGACAACGTGGATCCTTGAGTCCAAAAATGAAAAACTTGCCTTAAGTCTTTACTTAAATATTTAATTTAGCTTTTAAGTTTTTTTAAGACACTTGCATTCATTCTGCAAAGGAAAGACATAATGTCCTTGGAACATTTCTCATATAATACCTCAGAGTGCTTGAGGTGCAAACTGTTTTTTTTTGTTTTGGTTGGTTGGGTTGGATTTTTTTGCTTTAATCTTCAAGCCAGTGGATGAGACCAAGAAGCTCCTTCTGAATGCTGTTACTGTTTTTCTTCTGTTGCTGTAGACTCCAAATTGCTGCAGATTGCTCTTTGTGCAGGCTTGGAAAGCAATATATCTTGGAATGAACACATAAAGCAGGATTATTGAATATTAGCCTCTTCCATTTGTTTCTTGCCCTTTGCAGACCACTGCTTTTATTTCAGATGCTGCTCCTTTTTCTTGCCCATTGAGTCATCTCCCATGTTTTCCAAGGTTTTCATCTTTTGTAGCTTGTTCTTGCCCTGCTCCCTGTCATGACACATATCAACAGGCTGCTTAATCCCGAATCTGACTTTTGCAGTCTGTATGCAGTGATTTCCTTATCTCTGCTGTGTAAAACTGTATGATCTGTAATCTGTTTGCCTGCAGCCATGTCAAACTTGCATGAAGGAGCTAACTCAGCCAGACTGCAGTTTCAGGTTTGGTTTGGTCACATCTACCAGAAGACATACCTCTCCATTTCCATTTCTACCAGCAGTACCACTCTAAAGCATTTAAGTTCTCATTTTTGTCTGACCTTTCCTCACCTGTAAAATGTGGAGGTCTGAAAAATCAAAAGCTGTCCTTGCCTGTGGCTGGAAGCAGGGAGTTTCTTCTTACTGCCATGTTTCATAAATATTGACAAACTACTTTTACAGACCAATCTGCACAGTGCAGTAAATGTAGTCACTCAGATTAGTGTTTTTAAGACAGCTGTCTGAAGGAATCAGGGCTGCACATCTCAACTTGAAGAGCAGGGACTGCATTTGGGAAAGCAGTGGCTTTAAAAAGGATTTACAGGTCACTGTATCTATTCCCAGTTTTACATAGTAGCCCAGAGTGGAAACAGAAGACAACTGAATAAAGGCAGAGAACTGTTATACCACCTTAAATGAATTAAAGGGCTATTCAGGGTTTCAATGTCCATACTTTAAAAAGAAAATTTAAGAGGTAAAGGGGCTTTGGGATAAACATGAAAGTTTGGAAATCCTCTTTGCAGGGAAAGACCAAAGAAACTTGGTTTAGACTGTTTATTTAAGAAAAAAAAAAAAAAACAGAGGTGTCTCACTCCTAGTTGCCAAATACTTACATGGGATAAAGATTTCTATGTGAAGACATCAGTGTAACAAAACAAAACCAACAAAAAGGTATAATGAGATCTAATGGCACAAAGATAAAAGAGAGAGGGCCCCATTTTCACCACACCAATGTACCAGACAGATAGAGGATCCTTCTCAACCCAAGTTTGTCATTGAAGTCGAGCTGCCTTTTCTGCAACAGCTAAAAGCTGCAAAAGTTGTGGACACAAAAAGGGATTCTTTGGGGGAAATTCTTTGGTCTTTGAAGTGAATAACACACAATAGATGGTCATAATGATCCATCTTAGTCATAAATTTGAAGACTGGAAAAATGTTAATTTTTAACCTCTTGGTGCCTAGCAGCAAGAACATGGCATGAGGACAATGACTGCCTACATCTTGGTGAGATCTGATGTGTGTGTGAGATCTATGTGCCACCAAGGCACTTCCTAAGTGTAAAAAAGGGCAAAATTTACTTTTGCAGAGCGGAGTTTGCTGTGCTGAGAGAAGACATGTGCCCAGCACCAGCTTCTTGCACCATCTCAATCCTACAGGGAAGGAGGACACAGCCAGCTGACTCTCACACCGGCCAGCAGAGCCAGGGATAACTCCAGTTCTCCCCATCATCCTCGTAAACACAGCGGCTGTCACAGCATTGCTGCAGGGCTGTCCTCAGCAAAGAGCTGCTTCTCCTGTCACCCCAGCCGAGGAAACCAGCCCCCGGTAATGCAGAGTGCCAGGGATGGAGGCTCTGACACAGGCTTCCCTGGGGATTACACTGTAAAAGCTATCAGCTGGCTGCAAGCACTGTGAGAAGGATAGACATTTTTTTTTTTGCATCAGTTATTCATCATGATAAATGCCAAGAGCTAAAATAAACAACATGACAGCTTTGTAGTGATAAAGTCCCACTATATTTTTTAGGCCTAATTTTTTATTATGGCAACATTTTTATTTTGTGTTATCTTTACCTGCTTAACAGTAATAGATGTTTTAAATCGCTAAATAAATCTAAACAAAAATGGATTTGTCAGGTCCTTTAAAGTCTTGCTTGATTTATTTGGTCCATCAGAATAAATCTTTTAAGATTATAACTTTTAATCAAAACTTTTAAATGGATATTGTTATAAATCACTAGTTTTTGAAAACACAAGGAGAATGGCCAAAATCTTTTAAGTAAAGGTCTGCTAGACCAACAATAAGAAAAAGAAAACTTCTACCTCAAAATGTTCTAAACACTTCTTCAACTAGTACAAACAATATATACAGAGATCACTTCCAACTCGGCTACCAATCTTGCACAGATGGCATAGAAAACTGGGGTAAATCTCATTGAGACTAATCTATACAAACATATGCTTAATTAGCATAGTGCATCTTACACAGCGTAAAACAGAAACAGACTGTATTGCAATAACTGATCACAGCATAAATTGGTTTATTTTGATCCTTCCTACAGAGGCACAAACTATTTTTTCTTGATTATTTTCCAGATTTCAGCATAATGAATTAATGTCAGCTTCCTGGAAAAAGCAAACAGAAAAAAGAAATAAAAATGATCACAAAATTAATCATACCAGATTTGCATTTATGCTGAATTTCATTTCTATGACTGATCCCACTGGCTTATTCACTGCACAGATTTAAACACATACCCAAATCCTTTCTGGACCAAGGTCTACCATTAATTCAGAAACAAAGCTATTGTCCCCCAGGCTTACCCACAAATTACACTTGTTTATTTAAGTCAATAGAGATAAACTTGTGTAAATCTCTTGGTAAACAAGGCTATTTCACTTTAATGATGGCTTACTTGGGGTTAGCATAAATGTGTTTCTAATCAACTAATCCAAAATAAAGGATGTAGGCAGATGAATGGTGGAGTATTTGGAAGAATAAAAAAGGACAAAGGAATAATCTGAGGAAAAACAGAAATGTTGGCAACATGAAATGTTTCTAAGCAATAAAAAACAGAATTGGGGAAGGAAAAGCCAGTTTCAGTGTATGAAAGTTTCCTGTCAATTTCAGCACAAAATCAAGCAAGTTTTTGCAGCAAAGGAATTAAAAATTCGAGTGTCTTACCAAGTTGTCTGTCAATTCATCATGCTTTTGGTTACTCAGGGCAACTGGGTTTACGTGCACAAAGGCACTAGGAATTAAGGTAAGTTAAGGCAGTTAAATCATCTACTCATCAAAATTACACAGTGTAAATTAAGAACAGATATATAAGTCTTCTCATTGTGCTGTGAATGTCTCAAGAGGGATGTCACTTCTAAGGACTATGTCTGACTCCATTCCATCTGATAAAAGCCATGTATTTTATATCACAAACACCAACCAGTTTGTGTGATGATGGGTCAGAAAGGCAGAACTTCACTTTTAGAGTATTATTTTGAATAGTGGTTATTTCTTAAGTCTGCTTTGCCAACGGGATAGGACAGACACAGCAGGCTTACATCAAGAGCTGTCAAGTTTTATTTTTTGTCAATATTTTTTTCACTGTGGAACTGATTCCTCTTTTTTTTTCTTTGGCTTTGTTTTGAAATCTTCCAACAGCCCCGTCTGAAGTGACAGTGATTTGTGTAATATTGGAAACATACTTCTGCATTTCAGAAGAGGTAGTGAACAGATTTGAGTTTCAAGGTGGCAGAGGTTATTCATTTCATTACTGAAATAATGAATAATTTCATTATTGAAAAGATAAGAGTAACAGAAATATGCAATGCCTTTTTAATGTATTTTGCTGCTATTCCCAGCCTTAGGTCACAGCATTTTTTTTAAAGTTTGAGAAGTTTTGTGAGTATTTAATTTATGCTGCTATGACTGAGTAAAGTTGCTGTTTATTCTGAAGATTTTTATCCCTCGTGCAATGGCTTTACTTAAATTTATGATGCTAAAGCTCTTCTCTAGTCACTTTTTAATGCAGTGCCTGTTTTGACGGTATGCCAGACATTGCTTGTCTTGAAAATCAACTGACATGTTCCTCATGATGTGATGGGGAAAGCAGAGTGTGGTTTTCTCTTTAACCCTCTTCGTGCTGCCAGAAGAACTGATACAGCGCGAAGCTGTGCGCAAGCTTGATGAGATACAAGGAAAAGGGGTTTAAATCTGTATTTAACCCTCTGAGGGAGACACGATCTCAGTCCTCCAGGAGTTTTTTCATGCTGGTAACAACAACAGGGGCAGTTTTTGCCAGTGTTGTACTGTTTCCCCCACGGCAGGCAGTCCTGCAATGGCATGGAGAGGCTGTTTCCATGTTTGGCCATGAAGTAATGTGGAGTGAAAGGGAATCTGTCCCTTTCACAGCTTCCAGACTCAGCGCCATTCCCTCTTTCCTCATCTTTTGCAGATTTGTGCAAGGGGAAATTTACTTCCATGTACGTTTGGGGAGAAAATAATGTCCTCAGATGGCATTTAGAGAAAGCAGGGAAGCAACACTGTACCAGTGATGCAAGAGACAAAGCACCTACTGAAGTACGGGACAGTTCTTCAATAGGATGAGCTAAGAAATCTAGGAGTGTTTAACAGTGGTTTTCCATGGATTTGTGGTTGTTTTTATACAAAGAAGTAAACGGTATAACCTGACTTGTGTGGGAACAACAAGGATCATGAGTCCAGCCCCTGGCCCTGCACAGACACCCCAACAACCCCACCCTGGGCATCCCTGAGAGCATTTTCCAAACACTCCTGGAGCTCTGGCAGCCTTGGGGCTGTGACCATTCCCTGGGGAGCCTGGGCAGTGCCAGCACCCTCTGGGGGAAAAACCTTCTCCTGATATTCATCCCAAACTTTCCCTGACACAGCGCCAGCCATTCCCTCGGGTCCTGTTCCTGGTCACCAGAGAGCAGAGATCAGTGCCTGACCCTTCAGCTGCCCTCATGAGGAAGCTGCAGACCAGGGTGAGGATTCCCTCAGTCATACCCTGTTTCCCGTCTTGAACATGCTGTCTGATCCTTATGTATCACAACTCTGCTCAAAGCTCTTCCATTTTTTTCAGTTTAACACATCAGTTTGACATGTTGGTAATAATGACTTCAACACACAAACTATCTGCTCTGCTGCCAAGACCTGTCTCCCTGGCATTGCACTTCTCACTTGTCTCCACCTCCATGCAGTGATATGTGCTGGTGTTGGGTCATTCAGAAAACCTAGGTGTCTTTGAAGTTATCTGATATTGACGTTGTATTTCTTTCACCTCTTACAGGATTTGGTCACAGGCTTTGGGAAGTCAACATGTATCCTCTGTGGCATAGTACAGCCAGCTACTGCTTCATCATGTTTTTTTTACATCCTAGGTTATTTCATACAATCACAGAATCATTTGGGTTTGAAGGGACCTTGCAGATCATCTAGTTCCAGGGCAGGGACACCTTCCACTAGACCAAGTTGCTCAACCTCCTTTGTTCTTTCTAGCAGACAGATGACAGATACCACTGAGCTGTTGCTATCTCTGCACATGAATGTCCTTTGTGAGGATGTTGAACCCCTCACACACATTCCTAGGCCTTGAGGGAGATGCTCATGTTCTTGCACCGAAGTCTCAAATCCTCAGGGGACTGAAAGCCATTTGTACCTAACTGCTACTGTCCAAAATGTGCTGAGCTACAGGGTTTGAGAAACCTGTGGACCTGGAGTGAGCCCAGAGGAGGCCGCAGAGATGTTCTGAGTATTGGAGCCCCTCTGCTCCGGAGCCAGCCTGGGACAGCTGGGAGTGCTCACAGGGACAAGAGAAGGCTCCGAAGAGACCTCACTGAGGCGTTTCTGTACCTAAAGGGATCTTATAAAAGAGATGGAGAGCCAGTTTTTACACAGCAGATAGTGGAAGAACAAAGGGGAATGGTTTCAAATTAAAAAAAGGAAAGATTTAGATTATATTTTAGGAAGAAATTCTTCCCTTTGAGAATGGTGAGGCTCTAGCACAGGATGCCCAGAGCAGCAGCTGTGGCTGCCCCATCCCTGAAGTGTCCAAGGCCAGGCTGGATGGGGCTTGGAGCAACCTGGGATGGTGGAAGGTGTCCCTGCCCATGGCAGGGGGGAGAATGAGATGAGCTTCCAACCTTCTAACCCAAACAACTCTAGGATTCTGTGATTAATTAATAGGATCTAGCAATATCCAGCTTTGGTGTCAGGGATTCAGTTTTTCAGTTTGTTTTACTATATCAAGTACTATTTCACAGAATTATAGAACAATTTTGATTTGGAAGAGACCTTTAAAGGTCATCCATTCTAACTCCTCTGCCAAAGGCAGGGATATCTTCAATGAGATCAGGTGTCTGAAAACTGTCAAACCTGACCTTGAATGTTTCCAGGGATGGGACATCAACTACCTCTCTGACCAACCTGTCCCAGTGCTTCATCACCCTCATTAAAAAAAAAAAACCCAAAACTTCTTTCTAATATCCAATCTAAATCAATGCTCTTCCTGGAGGTGCAGGTGTGGGGCTGGGAGTTCTTTTTAGAGCAGATGCACATCCTGCCTGGCTGCCTTCTCCACAGCCACCCTGCTTCTCAGGTAACTTCTGGGCTCTGGGATTTGCAGCCCTGATGTTGCCTTCTTCCATTTGCTTTCTTCCTCCTTCTTGCTGCTTGCAATTTCCTTTCCTAGAGAAAGGTTTATGCAAACATTGGATTTGTGTGTGTGTGCGTGTGTGCGTGTGTTTGTGTGTGTGTTAGGGGCCCCTGGAGGAACTTGCCAACCTTTTGACTGATTTCAACCACACCTGAAAGAGAATTAGAGCTTCTGAAAATACAAAGTCTGTCGAGTTTCATGGCAAACAGCGGCTGCATTAGGAAAGACACATGTTGTTAAGTGCTCTGCCGGGGAGAAAGGCAGGGAGAGCTCAGCCCTTATCAGCACTGCTTGGCTTCCTTGGCAGTAGATAATGGCCAGGCAGCTGGCCAGCCAGAGCACACACATCCCTGAACCAGGCACAGCATGTGCTGCTCCAGACAGAAGGCCAACACAAGCAGGCTGGGGACATAGAAGGGAAATTTGGATGTATCAGGAGTCAGCCTTGGAGATAGGAGAAGGAGCCATGAATCTGTTGCAGAGGAGAGGTGAAGGGAATGTCTGACGCAAATCCATATGAAAACTGAGCTTAATTAACTTGCTGTTCATAGGAAAAAAAAAATTCTCTCTGAATGCACTGAAACCTCCACAAAGCAAGTGCTGTGCTGGCTGAATAGCCAGTCTGTTTCCAGGCACAACATGACTGGAACACCTTATCTTTCAAAAACATGATGGCAATCTCTCAGATGCTCTGCTTTGTCTGCAGCGGGGGATCTTCTCCATTTCACTTTGCTGTTAATTTCATGACCAACTTGGATCTCAAACATTTGCAACTGGGTGAAAAAGCTATGAAAAAATTAAGCCCCATGTCTGCTTCAAGCTGGGAAAATCAAGCACAAGAGACGCAAGAGGAGGATTTTTGTGAGTCCACATGTACCATTCTGTAGAAGGGCTAAATTCTGTGAGGTGTCTCACCTGGCTCCTGGGAATACCAGCTCTGTTGAGATGGGACCTTTGCCCAAGACACTGAATCATAACACCTACATCACTGAGTGCAGAAACCCTTCCAGTCTAGAAGATGAGCATGACTATGGAGAGACAACTGCTATGTTAGGGAGATGTGATCTCAGGTGTTAAGGAAGAGGCTTGGAGATACATAATATATAATAAAGAAAAGTATCAAAAAGGCAAAAGCAAAAAAAAAAAAGAGGATCTCCAACAGACTTACAGCAAATTTTCTCCCCCCAAAACCCATTAAACTCCCACATTGTGCTTTGCCACTCAGAGAATCATGGAATGTTAAAGGTTGGAAGTGACCTTAAAGTTCATCTAGTCCTGACCCACACTGCCATGGGCAGGGACACTACTAGAGACCAGGTTTTCCCACGCCCCATCCAACCTGATGGCTTTGAGCACTTCCAGGGTTGGGACATCCACAGCCTTCTTGGGTAACCTGTCCCAGTGTCTCACCACCCTCATAGTAAACAATTTCTTTCTAATAACTACCCTAAATTTCCCCTCTTTCAATTTCTACCCATTCCCCTTTGTTCTGTCACTGCAGTTCCTGCCACAGAGTCCCTCTCTGGCTTCCTTGTGGGCCCTTTTGGATCCTGGAAGGTGCTGTGAGGTCTCCATGCAAACTTCTCTTTGGCAGGTTGAACAGCTGGGCATCACTGCAAGGGTCTCCACACACAGAACAGCCATGGGTTTCCCAGACTGATGGGTCCCCCAGACATGCACTGGCAGGCAACAGGCTCTGATTCTGCTGTGGTGGCCCTGGGCCCCTGCATACATGCAGGAATTTGGTTACCTCTCACCATCACCACAACATGGGTGGTTAAAGCTTTTGCAGAGTCTACTGAAGGCAGCAGCTAAAAGAAAAACAAACAAACAAACAAACAAAAAAAAACCCAAAAAAACCCAAACCAAAAAAACACCAAAAAAAACAAACCCAAAAAAACCCCCCAAAAACCCCCAAAAAACCCAAACGCAACATGTGAGGGGAAACCGCTGAGTTAAGACTTACTGAGTGTGGGGGCAGCCCGGGGTGGGTGCAGGCAGCAGAGGGAGGCTGGGAAGGCTCTGGGGCTGCCTCATGTCCGTGTCACACCTCGGGACCCCTGGTCTGGAATGCTGTGCCATTGCGGGAGATGGAGCTTTGGGCAGTTTGAATCTATTTAGAACCACAGAATCGTTTAAGCTGGAAAAGCCCTCCAAGTCCAGCGAGTCCGACTGTGACACTAGCACCGCCAAGGCCACCACTAGCCCATGTGCCCTAGTGCCACACACACATGGCTTATAAACTCTTCCAGGGATGGGGAATCCAACAGTGTCCCGCGCAGCTGTGGCAGGGATGGATAGCCCTTTCCATGGAGGAATTGTCCCCAATATCTCCAAACTCAATTTCGCCTGGGGCCGTTCCTCTCCTCCTGTCCCTGTTCCCTGGGAGCAGAGCCCGACCCCCCTGAGCCCCCTCCTGTCAGGGACTTGTGCAGAGCCACAAGGTCCCCCCTGAGCCTCCTTTGCTCCAGGCTGAGCCCCTTTCCCAGCTCCCTCAGCCGCTCCTGGGGCTCCAGCCCCTTCCCAGCTCCGTTCCCTGCCCTGGACACGCTCCAGCCCCTCAGTGCCTCTCTTGTCCTGAGGGGCCCAGAGCTGTCCCCAGCACTGCAGGTGCCTCAGCAGGGCCGGCACAGGGGGGCGATCGCTGCCCTAGTCGTGGTGTCACACTACTGCTGGTATAAGCCAGGTGCCACTGCCCATCCGGGCAGACCCCAGCCGGTGTCCAGAGCCAATTCCTGCCGGGAATCGATGCACTTTTTCCCGGCTCGCTCCGTGCCCGCCGCGGAAGGATACGGCTCCGGGGCGCCGCACTGCGGTTGCGCTGCTGCAGCTCACCCAAACCTCCGATGCTCCCCGAGCAACCTCCCGCGGCGAGCGCGCGGGGCTGTGATTGGCAGCCGATCCAACCAATGAGCGCAGCGGCCTCGACCAGCCTCCCTTCCCCTCACGCCTGTTTCTTCCACTCCCCTTCCCTTCCCTTTTTTTTTAATGCTGCGGGCATTCCATTGGCGTTTCTGATTGCCAATCAAAGGCGTAAACCAATCGCCATCCGGCTCCTTAAAGAGAAGATAAGCGAGGCCAATGGGCGACTTCCCCGCCCAGCGGCGGGGGCGGGGCGACGTGGGGGGCGAGCCCTCGGAGGAGGTAACGCTGAGGGAAGAGGCGGCGGCCGCACAGCACTCGGGGAGACGGAGGAGGAGAAGGAAGGGGAGAGGAGGAGGAAGGAGAGGAAGGCGCGGTGGCTCCCGGCGGATCCTGGTGGCTCCAGGTAGGTGCTAGTGGGTGCCGGGTCCGGATCCCTTCCCCACGGGTAGGGTCGCCCCGCTGGCGCTGCGCGGGCCGTGGGGAACCGTCCGGGCCTGGTCCCGGCGGGGCCGGGGGCGCCTCCCTACGCCCTCGTCCCTTTTGTTGTGTTGGAACCCGGGCTGGGTTACCCCGCTCCTGCCGAGATAACCCCCAGCCAGGGGTGGGAGGGCCGCGCTGTGCTGCCCGTGTGTATGTGTGGGTGAGGGGAGGGGGGAATAAAGAAGTTGTGCTGCTCCTTCTGTCCCCCGCTCCTTCTCTCCATTCCCGGTGTGTTTTCCTTGCAGGGGTCCGCAGAATATTCCGAGCTGGAAGGGACCCGCGAGGATCATCGCGTCCAGCTCTTAGCCCGGCACAGGACACCCCCATGTGCCTCCTGGACGGGGTGTCAGGGTTAGATGTGCGAAACTCCGTGGAGTTTTGGAGGAGAAAGTTAGGAGCGATGTGGGGTGAGGAGTTGTGTTTGGAGCTAGGAGTTTGCGTTTGGGATTGCGAGGCTTCTCCTCAGCCTTTTGTCTGTCCCCCTCTCCTTGTCTGCAGAGCCGCGAGTGTAAAACACACACAGCCTGCGTGAGATAGGACTTGAGATTACTGGTTTTATTCACGGCTTTAAAGCTGCAGCAGCTTGTGTGTTGTCAGAGGGTAGGTGGGATAGTGGGGAAAAATTCCTCCCTGTGACGGTGGTGAGGCACTGAAACAGGTTGCCCAGAGAAACTGTGGCTGCTCCCTCCATCCCTGGGTGTTGTTTGTAAACAAACATAACCTGGGTAGTGTTTCATCTGTCTCGATAAGTGCACGGGGGAAGTAGTGTCGTGATAAGGGCAAGTGGTTGGTGTTGTTGCTGTAGAGTTGTGGAGTTCCTGTTTGTAGTTTGATTTTTTTTTCATTTTGTGGAGAGTGGAGGGGATGAGAAGTGCAATACAGCATGGTCTTTTAGTCTTCACTCTGGGGAAATAAAAGAAAGAAAAAAAGTGTGTGAATGAGTGAAGAGCTCTTGCGATGATTGTGGAGAGCTGTTGAACAGCTGGGATTCATACTGCAGGCTGGTCTTGTCTTTTTGGTTGTCCATCACAGTTTCTGACTGAAAAGAACCCAACACGTGTGTTATGCTTTTTTCAAATGCTTTGCGAGCAGGATAGCATTAGGAAAAAATTAGTTTACTGGGTTTACCAAGACAAGTGTCTCTGAAAAAGTGCAACCTGTGTGAATTGTGTGTGGAGCTCATGGTATCACAGTCCATGGGTAGGAGCGAGTTAGATTCCATCGGTAGCAAGAGGTTTATAATAACAGCATGTTAGGAGACCGCAGGTAACAGCAAGTTTGTCTTTTGTGAGGTGTTCTCTCTTAGCCCGGAGAGCTGTACTTTCAGGCTGATTCATGCCATTATTTCTGTGGGGGCTGGACTCTGTAGCACGGGACTGATTGATCTGTTCTCTAGGCTGGAAAAGAAACACCCTCTGGTTGAGGTGAGCGGCCAGCAGAGTGAGGTTGCTTGTTTAGATTTTCTCATGCTTTGTCGAGGTGTTGGTGCATGGGCAGGTTGTTTGTGTTCTTGTTCTGAGGCATAGCTTTCAAACTTCTAACATTTACAAGCTCCAGCAAATTTGAGGGGGATGAGAATGTGAGTAAAGGAGGTATTTGTGAAGTCCCTTGCCCCCCTTTCCTTAGCACTATCATGATGAAAGATAACATTAGTTACAAATGCCTTTAAGAAAAGGAAGGGGAGGGTCTTGTTTAAGGTGGCTTCCACTTAAAGATGAGTCTGAGCACATACTGAACAGCATATTGGGGTGTTGAGAAGAGTAACCTGGCAGCTGATTGTTTTTCTGCAGTTGTGTGGGTCAGATACACCAACAGTCACCAAAAGGAGTATAAGTGTTTGAAGATCCAGTTTTCTTTGTTGAAGAGGCTGGACATGCGTGATAGAGTCTTGGAGAAGAATTCATCAGCTTTCCTGAGGTTCTGTTTAATGGTAAAAGAAACAGCACAGTTGAAAAAAATGAGGTTAAAAAATTGGTCTCTGAACTGTTCTCTTGTTTTCTTCCACCCAGCAGCTAGATTCACCAACAAAATCAAATACGCTGGAATTGCTCAGCGAATCTCCGAATGAAAGGCTCTCCCTGGGTTCTCCTCCATCTTCCTGTTCCACTTGATCTTTCAGAAGTCTTGAGCACCAGTTGATATAATTGAGTTTATTGGAGCTCAAAAAAACCTCCCTGCTACTGAGAGCAACTTTAAAAAACAAACCTTGTTTCCATCTCTCTAATCCCTTTCCCACAAAAGTACTGGGAGAACAGGCTTTGTAGTAGGTTCTGGGTAACAATGAATCTGAACTCTGCTTGAGACTGAAGCAAATTCCTAAGTTTTGTTTGTATAAAGAACAGTACGCAAAGTTTTAATTATTATAAAAAGTATTCCAGAGTTTTCAAATGTATTCAATGCTGCCTTAATGGTTGTGCATGTAAATGCCCTGTAATTGAAAGCATCCATTTATGGGCCTGACTTGCTAAGTGAGCTGTAAATTCTGCTTTTCAGATTGGATTTAATGACTTTTATCATAAAGCCATAAACTGGTTGTGAACTGTGCCGAGAGGCAAACAATACCTAAGCTTACTTTGCCAAAATATTTGTAATTGTTGATTTGTTAAACTGAATTGCTGCAGGTCATGCGATGGGATTAGGTTTTTGTTATAGAATGGAGAGTACAGGCAGCCCTGTGCTCAATACTCTCTGGGCTAGAAGAAATTGGCTGCTGCAGAAAACCTTCCTAAACATTCCTGTCCACTTCGAGTAACAGAAACTGTTGGAAATAGTAAGCCTTCATTCCAGATGACTTTTTACTCTGATTATGTGTTTGACAGCCACAGTGCAAATTAAGACCAAGCAGAGACTGCCAGAGAGCAGCTTCTGGGTCTCCCATCAGCTTAGTCTGGGGCTCAAGCTTGGTTTGAAACACTGGAGCATAAGAGTTTAACATCAGATACACAGTGCAGTGGAACCCTGCTTGTCAAGGAGGTGAGGGGATGGCTTGTTTGAGGAACACTAGGCCTGTATTGAAAGTGAACTCACATTAACTAATTGTTAAATGCAATTGTTTGGGCTTTTAACAAAGTGGAGGAGCTGCTAAGCTATACACTGAAACAGGTACCTAGGTAACTGATAGCAGTTCTGTGAATATTCCTGTCAAATTTAGCCCAGGAGTATTTATTTTCTAAAATAATGAAGCTTACACTTGTCTGTTGCACATGGAAAATTTTAGTCAAAATTAATGAGGTGAGAAGGGCTTAAGCTACTGTGGTTTGGAGTGTTCATTCACTGCTTTTCTGGGGCTGTGAATGTCCTTTGAGTTTTAAGAAGCAGTACTCTGATGTTGTTTGTAAGACTAAATAAGTGGAAGAATTTTGCATCTTTGTAGAGATAGGTTTATTGGCCAACTGCAGTTGTGGTGATTTTCCTCCTCTGCAATTCTAAGAGAGATGCTAAAATACATTGGTCCCTCCAGTAGTTTAATCAAAGGTCAGTAAAATTAACAACTCTTCCTGCTCATGTCTCCTGTTGCAGGCAATTTTTGTGTGCCATGAGTTCATGTGTTAGATGGAGTGCTAATTTTCTAATAGCAATACACCTTTTCATTACTGCATTTGGCTACAATTTGAGGTAGCTGTTAGTAATTGAAGAAAAATCTACCTTCCCAAGCTTTTTTAAGAGCATGATTATGCTTATTTAGTTTAGTATATGAAAAATTTAAGTTTTCTCATTTGATTTATAAACAAACTTCATGGAGTGAGCAAGAGGGAAAGAATACACTGTCATAATAGGTGAGTAATTATGTTTTCAATGAAAACAGTTTATGTAGAGTTTCAAGATTCATTGCACTACTAGAGCATGGTAAACTTAAAAATGAATGTGTAAATTGAGTCTCTGTAGAGGCACGTTTCAATTTACCACTCTAAAGCTGGTCCAGAGGAGGAAATCCCTTTGCTCCTCCTGCCCTCCAAGATCACAAGCATCATGCCTTGAACTTTATCAACCTTTGTCAAAACAGAACCTTGGTCTTGCTCCTCAGAGCTCTGGTCTCTTGAGCTGAGCTCCTTGGGAGGGGAACTCCCCAGAGCTACTCCCCTCTGCCGGTTAACAGGCTGAAAACCTAAACTGGAGTCTGAGGGCATTACTCAGTTGGGCTGATTTCCCCTTTCCTCCAAGGAAAAACCAAAACGAACCCTAACACTGAAACCCCAGTAAGGGAATACTGTCCTAATCTGACCTGATTATGAGGAGGGAACAATGAGCACCATATCACCTTTTTTTGGGTGATTTTTCTTCTAGAAAGGTATCACAAAACCAGGTATCCATTATTCATGTGTAGGAAATGAAGGAATTAGCCCTTTTGGAATCCTGTATGGCAGTTTTTGGAGGAGTGGTGGGTGCAGTAGACTTGTCTGTTCTGCTGAGTGATTTAAGCTGGAGTGTGTTCTGTCTAAAATGGAAAAGACTGGCTTTTGATTTTAGTTCGAAGTTCATACTGTATTCAAGTGCATGTTGTGCACTTGGTGGAATTGATAAAGAATCTTGTCCAGATTCCAGCATTAATGAAAAAACCATTGCCTTTTAAAAAATCTCAAAAATGAGACTAAAATAGGGAGGAAATAAGCTTGTAGACTTTCTCTCAAATACCACAAATTATTTTCCTCGATCTTCTTTCCTCGGGAGCTTAACTTCTGTCCTCTTTATTCCAGAAGAGCTCTTAAAAATGAAATTTCTGTAAGCCAGAATACTTCTAGTAAAACCGGGAGAGATCAGATTTCTTTATTTCAAGTTTAAGATGAATAAGCAGACTGATATGAAATATGTTGCATAAGGCTTTAGAATAAATTAGCCAGAAATCACTTGATATTTTTGGTAGTACCAGTGTGTTTATAGTATGTTCCAGACACTCAGGAAAGGAAAATTTCCCTTGAAGACTTTAGTCTGCTAGCATGCTGCCCTTAAGGTTTTCTTCATGTTTTATGCTTAGTTATTGCTGGGATCATGGGCTTAATATTTAATACTTGTTCCAGAGAACCACAGTAGAATGGAATAATAGCAGACATGACTCAAACTTTGACTTTAGAAGTTGCCAACTATGACAGTGTTTAACCAACTATAGAAACATGTGTGCATCAGGGAGCTGAGATATGCTGCGGGGGCAGAGATGAAACAAATATCACCAAAGTTAGGCAATTTGTAGGTTTTCCATTCTTAATCTGTTGGGAGTAACAGCACATGCTCTCTGTTCTAGCAATCTAAAGGAACTTTTGCACCTTTCTGGGTAACACTGAGTACTCCCTAAGTATCCAAAGCTGCAGTTTGAAGACACAGTCCAGAGATGGACTTGGGATGGAAAGGGATGAAGTGAAAGTTTTCTGCTGTGGGACGCACTGCTGACTTGGTACTGCTAGTTCAAGTACAGTTGAGCTTGGAAAGGAATCTTGAAAGTCTCCCTGCAGTTACCCACAGAGTCCCTGAATCTTGGTGTGTTGTAGTGGATATTGGAGATGGTACAGAGGAAGGAAAAAAAGAACAGATTTGGCCCATGCCATTGCCCCTCAGTAAAGGAGAGCAGAAGGAAGATGGTGCAAAGAGTAAGTGATGGGGAAGCACCTCTGAACTCCTTTTAAAAGCAAAGGCTGTGAGTACTCAGTTTTCTGAGGAGGTTGGCTGTAAACTACAAGGAAATCACAAAAACCCATTTTAAGTAAGAGGGGATGTTACATATTCAGCATGTATTTAATCTGAGGCCATTTCAGCAATGTGGAAGTGTTTTTTGCAGCATTGGTAAAGATTGTTTTCTGTATGTATTTCAGGGAAGAACATACTTTTTTTTTTTTTTTGGCAGATAAAGAATGTGTACCAGGCAAAAATCTAGAGGAATGTTTTTAGCAAGAGGCAAGTGTCAGCAGCAGCAATGTATGCAATTATTGTTCTTTAGGAGATCAAAACTTTTTCTATTACTGTATCTGTTTGAAGGTAAAAGGTATAATTGATGAATAGAAATGGGATGTGCTGATCAAAAATATGCTTTAACAGTGACTCCTAAACCCATTAGTATAAACAAAGAATTTCTGGTTATCTCTGGGTAGGTACAGTTAGAACCCAACACAGGTCTAGGGCTCTGTATTTTTATTTGAGCTCCTGACAGATGTATGGCAGCAGACGTACACACCCTGCCTTCCATCTCCAGGTTTTCATGGGGTGTAAATGTCTTTGTACTATTTATTTAAATCATAATGTTGAGAGCTTTTGGATAATAGGACCAAACGGATAAGTGCAAAGATAACCTTAGGCTGATACAATTTTCTTCTATGGTCCTTAGATTAGTCCTTATGCAGTGTCTTCAAGTACTTGTAATTTATTTGAAGAAGTAAAGCTTTCAGGCTTGGCATCTGTCCAGAGGAGCATCCCGAACTGTGTGAGCTGTGTTCAAATAGTTTCTTTGTGACAAGAGGCTGAGAACCCTCTCATCTGACTGAGGGACATGATTCAAGTGTACAGAATGATGAAGCTTGCAGACCAGAGGAGTACAAATAGTTCTTCAGCAAGGTTTGCAGTGGTAGAACAAGAGGGACTTTCTAAAACTACGAAAGGAATAAATTACTAAAAGTTCTTTTAAGGGTGGACAATTAAATACTAGTGCAGTCTGCCACAAGAGGTTGTGGAGTTGTGTTCAAAAGGTGGTTTAGTTGGGTTCGTGCACAGCGAGTGCATGAATTGCTGCTGGTGGGAATAAGTAGCAATGTAGCCTTTAATTTTGTGTTGTAACAGTTTAAATTGCTGAAGGATTATGAGGAGGGTGGACTACAGGAAACAGCCAGGCTCACAATACTTTCCTTGAGTAGCGTGTCCTTTTGCCACCCTTGGAGCCATTGGACCACTAGGCTGGATGCACCATTTTTTGTTGCAAAATCTACATTTATCCAAATTGCTCATAATTCAGCCCAATCATGCCTTGCAGTTTGCACTATCTTCTCTAGGCTTGCAGCAGAGTGCCTTTTTTTTCATAAATTAAGCTGTCTGAAATACTCTCATGTGAGTACTCATCACAATTGGCTGAAGTATTAAGCTGAATGAAGTCCTGTCCTACTTGTGTCACATTCTCTCTGCTCACCCTTTGAAAGATATGGGGCCACTACTGGAATAACTTACTGAAATTCTTATTGATAACTCCTGGCAAATCCCTGACATGGCAAAACAATAGCTAGAAGGAAGAAGTTAGTTTAAGCCTCCCAGACTCCTTGTCTGCAGCTGTAATGTATGCTGTGTTTTTATTAAATAGCTGCTAAGCTGCAAAAATCATCGTTATAAAGGGCTCTTTAAATATGTCCCTTGGTGGTTTGGGGTTTCTTATAGCTAATTTTCATGGAGGTAGCAGGTAATTTTGTGCTTTTTGATATTGTCTGCAGAAGATGGATGAGCACACAGATCTGTAAGGCAACTGTATAAAATTAAGTATGATATCTGGAAACTTCTGATTAGTTCGGGCTGAGCCTACAGTCTTTTGTAAATGTGAAAAGAAATTTTTTTTAAAATTTATTTTCCTCTGATTATGTCAAAATAATGAGACTTCAAATACAGAGAAAAACTGAAATGTATGGAATTTCTAAATTCTTTCCTGCTCCAAGACTTAAGTCACTCAGTGTGCATTTGAAGCAGAAGGGCAAATCTTGGTTTTAAAAAAAAAAAAAAAAAACAAGAATACAGAAAATTGCATCTTGTTCTTAAGGGAGAGAATACTGCAAAACTGAGCACCTCATCACAGGGAGTATTATAAAGCCGAAAAATTGGATAAAAGCATTGAGAATGTTTGGAGGGCCTGGAAGAATAGGCTCTGAAGGAGGCTATTTGCCACCTTGGTGGTAAATGAGACCTTTCTGAAGTCTGCATTTTATAAGGCTGACAGTCAAAGGAGTGTTCTGTGGCACTGAAAGGTGTCAAATTTGAAGCTAAAGAACAGGAAATACTCAGATAAGGATAAGAATTGGTGTGTGGATCAGCAATGATTGTGCTACTTGATTGCCTACATCTGTCAGCACTGAATTTAATATTCAGATATTACACCATCAATTGCTACTCTTTGAAGCAGGATCTTGAAAGCCAAAGAGGTTGTCTCCTCTAGTTTAGTCTTTCTGAATTTCTTGTGTGTGCCTCTGAAGCATCCATTGTTGGCCTTGCTGAAAGGTTGAAGTCTTTTTATAAAGCTCACAGTGACTGCTGCTTCCTGTTTTAGAAACCAGGTGTGTTTCTTCAACCAGTGGAGGCCATGCAAGCCTGCCTGTTTAATCTCTGGAGCTACTTGGTGTACTCATTAGGTGTCTAATGTGTCTCACCGCCAGACCCTCAAATGGTTCAGAACATGTCAGGCTGCTTAATTTGGTTTTGTTACCAAAATGATTGAATTTAAAGCACATTTGCAGCTATGCAGTCAACACTAGCACTTCAATTGAAGTCGGGGGATAGAGTTCTCTTTCCACACTCCTGCAGCTCATCTGACATCGCCTGTAGTACATCAGTACCATGTTTGCTTGAAAGAGAATTAACTTGGCACAAACCCCACAAAATTGATCAGTTTTTACTTTTACCTGGCTGAATTTTTGTGGAATACCATTAGCACTGATGCCGAGGTGGTGTTGCCACAGGAAGGAAAGGAAGAAGTAAGCTTCCTGTAGCAAGAAGCTGTTGTGTTGGCTTGACCCCTTATGAAACTGTACCCTGAGTGTCCTAGTCAATGTTTCATTAAAAATGTTGTCTATTCAGTTTATTTTTCTTGTTTGCTGTAGTCAGGCCTCCAATGCAATGCTTTTGCAGTCAGCAAAACCTGCAGTTGGAATTATTGGGGACAATTTGGTAATAATTTCATGTTACTGGAAGAACGAAAGTTCATTATAGTCTTGTGTGAAAATAAATGCTTCAAGTTTTTAACAGGGCCTCTACTGACAAAACAGTTTAAAACTGAGAGAGAAGGTTGATCTGGATTGGGTATAAGGAAGAAATTCTTGCCTCTGAGGGAGGTGAGGCCCTGGCAAAGGTTGCCCAGAGAAGTTGTGGCTGCCCCATCCCTGGAAGTGTTGCAGGCCAGGGTGGATGGAGCTCTGAGCAGCCTGGGATGCTGGACGGTGTCCTTGCCCATGGCAGAGGGTGCAACAAGATGGCTTTTAACAGTCCTTTCACAAACCACTCAGTGATTCTGTGATTTAGAATGGAGTATTTTGAACGACTTGCATAGAATTATCAGTGTTGGTCTTGGTCCCTGTTAACTGGAACCTCTGTCTCCTTGTCCCCAGAAAACTACATTGCTTGCTTCAGTCTTATTTTTGGGTGCTCTGAGAAGCTGGTTTATGGAAGTGTAATTTATTTGAAACTGAAATGTCATGCCTACTGAATGTTCTGTTTTGTGGAAATTGCAAAATTATGAGTTAAAGTTACCTGTAGAATATAAACTAGTGTTTGTTGACTTGGCACTCACTGAAACTGCAAAAATGTGACAAGGCATAAATTAGCCATGAATGCTGTACCCTGAAGTATCTCGAATCATGCTGTTGTGCTGGTGGGAGACTTCAGTAAGATGAAGTTGGTATATTTTGGATAGATACGAGGAGTGTGCCTGTGGATGTTGGAGAGGCACATAAGCTGCCTTCAGAGCTCAAATCAAGTAGCCCGAAGGTAGTGTTAGCTTTTAGCTAAAACAAGGTATTTTCAGCTGACTGAACTAACTTACACAGCTTGGGAATATGGGAACTTTATGGAGTTCAAATACCCGTTTGTTGCCTGGAAGTAGGATTATTTTAGACTTCAAAGCTATGCTTCCATCCATAGGACCATTAATGTCCTTGAGCAATTTCAAACAGCTGTCTGCCTGTTGATTTCAGGTATTTTATTTTAATACTTAAAACTGACCTAATGGAAGCTGCAAAAGCAAGATGCTTTTTTCTAAGTAGCTATCATTTCTCTTTTAAATGATTTGAAGTGCATATTGCAATGAATGCTAAACATAGCTCCAGTTTCAGCATCCCTTTTAATATTTCATTTTATATTAATATCCTGATCAGGCAGTTAAACTGAATGAAAGGCTATCAAAATTGAAAACAGACAGTTCTACTACCATGGTGCCTGTAAACTAAGATTTTAACTGTTCCTTTAATGAATTTTGAAAGACTTGATTTTAAGGGCTGCCAGTTGAGGAGATCCATTATCTGTAGGCCATTGAATTTTAGAGGGGAATGGGCTTATTACCAGACTTAAGGGGAATTTGAAATTGTTGTCCCCCATGGAACCAAAATTGGTAGTTACTTAAAACATGACAAAATGAGAAAAGGTTTATGAAATGACCGTCTGTTGGAAGATTTCTGTCAAGCCATAATGACTAAATGACCTTCCAAACACAATTTTACTTTCTCAATTAATTTGGAGATGGGCAGAACATGCATATATGTGTTTGCAATTTGCCTGTCACTTGTGGAAAATATTAATAAATTACTAAAACCAGCTAGCCTGGGTGCAAAGCTAGACTCAAGTTGCCTTCTGTATTTGCAGAAGTTTGCTTTAGTCAGGAAAGACTTGATAAAAAATTAGATTTCTATTGCAGCAGTAATTTTGGTCTGTGTTAGCTCTTGAAGAGTCTACAGCACACTTGATCTTTATTCATGAAGTGCCTAACTGTGATACAGACTACTTCTGAACTATTTATCTGTCTTTTATTTTGGGATGCAGTGTCCTGTGGTATTTGGCAGTGAAAGGTCCTAATGGAGATAGGTATTTGTTTCATGTGAAACCTCATTGCTAACGTGTCTCTTGTTTTGGTTTGTGTTTTTAGGCGTCAGACGGGAATCTCCAATTTATTGCTTGCTGAGTGCTCTGTCTGGTGAAAGTCATGTCGTCCATATTGCCATTCACTCCACCAGTTGTGAAGAGACTTCTGGGGTGGAAAAAATCCGCTGGTGGCACTGCAGGGGCTGGTGGTGGTGAGCAGAATGGTCAGGAGGAAAAGTGGTGTGAAAAAGCAGTGAAAAGCTTGGTCAAGAAGCTAAAGAAAACAGGACAGCTGGATGAGCTTGAGAAGGCAATTACCACTCAGAATTGCAATACAAAATGTGTGACAATTCCAAGGTAAGTGCTGTTGTATTTGAAATTGTTACAGCCACTTAGGAAATGACAAAATGGATGCTCAGACCTCCTGTGAACAAATGACTTAAAAAACAGTTGCATGCTTTTGATCCTTCAAAATTATTTAAAATCTGTATTGGATATATATAGTGCTTGCTTGTAACTGAATCACATGCTTTGTGAAGTCACAGTTTCTTTACATTTCAATTTTCATTGCTATGTAGGTTCCTGTTTGTGTGTATTCTGGTGATGTTTAACACTGCTCTAAGTTCGTAGCACTGCCTTATGCTTTTATTTAATAACCCTGTCTATACTTGGGGAGCAGGACATACTTGAGGCAACACTTTCACTTAAAAAAACCCAAAAGACTAGTTTTTCCTTGGTCAACACTTCAGTCATCTAATTATTTTCAGTTATATCTGCTAGTTTAAATTGTACAAGCTGCCTCCATTCCCCATTTTGAAGGGAAATTTTATCTTTGGAGGCAGCTTGTCTGAAGACCAGTTTATTTACTGTAATTATTCTTATAATTTAATGAAAACGCTTTTGTTCAAGAACTTGGGGTATTTCTAGAATTGCTCTTCTGCTCCTGATATGTATAAGCATTTAGATGAACAATTTGTGTTCTACCCCTTTGACTTTCCCAGCTTAATTCATAGCAACTGCTGTGCGAGAGCAAGGGTTATGTTTTTAAGTATAATGCAGTCTGCTCTTGATTCATGTTGCACTGAAATCCCACTGGGGTGCTGGGCAAGCTCATTGTGTGTGACAGAAGTATCAAATCACTTCACAGGTGTGGCTTGTCCCTGAAAAAGTTAGAAGATCTCACTTTTCTAGGCATTCAACACTAAAATTATTTATAGGGAAGAGGAGTTACATCTGGTATATGAACTTCATTTCTGTATTAGCACATTCATCCCAGCTACTTTTAAACTTCTTATTTATCATAGCATAAATTAGATTTGAGTAGTGTCACTAATGATTCCACATATCAAATGTATTGTAGCTGTTATCTGATAATGGTTTCAGCATTCTGTTTTAGATTTGATACAGTTGTCTGGGAAAGTCATGAGTATGCCCCAAATGAATGACTACTTTAATTCTGTTTTTTTCTCTGTTCTGTTCACCTTTGTATCTAATGCTGCCCTCTGCATGTATTTTCTTCCCTAGAATATACCCCAAAAATTCTGTCTTTCCCTTCTGCTTTCTTCCATTTGCCAGATGGAAACAATCAATAAAAAAACATTAACGCTTTCTTGTCTTAGTGTATTATCAGCAGACTTAAGATTGGAACCTGTAAGGTTATATATTACTTGAGATGCCTCTATGTATTTAGCAAGTCTTTACTGTGACTAAGATGAGGTGCTTAATTGGAAGGTGTTTCACGTGACAGAAGTTAAACACACTTGTTATAAAATGTGTATCTATATTCTAGGGCTCTTGGATTTTCTAAAGTTCTCCTGCAGGGATGCTGGAGCAGTAGATGTTGCTACCTCAGAAGAACAGATCTCTACACTGAATTTTGTTAGAAGATACAGGACAATATTCTAATACATCATTATTTTTGAGTAGACTCTAGTCTACTATGAGTATGCCTGCATAACCTTTTGTGCTGAAGTAGACACAGTAAATAATTTTTTAAAATGGAATACAAATGTTCTAGGACTAGCAGTTCTTGCTGTTCTCTGTCCTTGACTCAGCTGTAAAAAGGAGGGGACCTTGATTTTCCTTCTCTTGAGTACCCTAGGAGTTAACCCAGAAAGAGTTTTTCAAGTGATGTTGGCTATTATACAGGGCTTACTTTTAAAATAAAAGATGACTTTGGCATTAAGGGACAGGGTTGATAACAGGGTCACCAGCAGTGCCATACAGAATTTTGAATTTCATAGCTGGGTTTTGTATTGTTGATATTATTTCACTTTGACAGCAGTAGTCTGGGTTCCCAACAAATAACAAACATCAACTCAATACTGTAATGACTTCTTGGAGATTCTGTTCTTGGATTTAGTAAGTTAATGAAACCACTGCTTGAGACCCACTTTAATGAATGTCTTAAAGATCTGCGGATCAGCAGGGATAAATAATAAAATGCTGAATTTGAAAGTTTTTTCCTTACTAGTCAGCAGGAAGTTTGTGGTGCCAAGCTGCTGAGATGCAGTTCTGATGTGACAGCTGGGCTAGATTTCTAAATGTTGTTCTGCTTGGGGAGGGTTTTCGTGTGTGTTTTTTTTTTTTAGCTAACTTTAGTTTTACTTAGTAATGTTCTTTAATTGGGTGTAGATACTGACAACATATGTGGGATGCTTCTGTTTGCCACTGTTGCATTATTCCCTGAAGAAAAGTTCCAGTTTCAGTTTCACAAGTTTCTGGTCCCCTCGGAGAATTTCCAGAGAGTTTGATACAGTGTTTAACTAGTATACTTTTTCATCATTGAAACCTAAAGCATCTGAACTCCCACAGACCTTCCACAAAGCTGAGAAGCAGCTTGAAAAAAAAGTTGTATTGAATCACCTACTCAGAAATCTGCATTTCTTACTGTGTGTCATTGATAATCACGCGAATCAGGTTTGTTCTGCTCCTGTGCTGTTTGTCAAGGTGACTGCACACTAAGGGAGGCTGATCCTGTGTGTACTACACAAAAGCTGCTCATGTGGTAATTAACACAACTTCTTACGAGACTAATGGAGGTTCTGAGAAAGCAGAAGCAAACAGATGGAGTGGGTGTTGGCATTGCACAGCAGGACTTCTTAGCCCTTCATAAGTGGGTCAGTAATCTAGAGCAGAGGCTAAATAAGTACAGAAGTCCTTTTGACACCAGCCCTCTAAGTAATTTGTAGTTATCTTGCTGAATCCTTCCAGCAAGCCAGTGGGATTCTAATCACATAATCCCTGTGTATTCTGAAACTAAATATTGGCACATGAGTTCACTTTTCTACAATACATAATGAATTTGATGGCATTTAAGAGCTTGTCTTCATGCTCTTCCTTGCAGTTTTGACATGGGCACAAAATGCAGTCAGTGAAGAAACAGTGTGAGCATCCTTCTTCTGATGGAGCAGTTTCTTCTTTCTTAGCCTGGATTATTCTTTTGAATCATAGAATCTTAGAATAGTTTGAGTTGAAAGGAACCTTAAAGATCATCTAGCTTCGACTCCTCTGCCTTGGCCATGTGTGGGGGCATCTTCCACTTGACCTGGTTCCTCAAAACCCACTCCATAAATGCTTTGTGATGGCTAAAATCCAAGCATTTAACAAACCAAACCATGCCGTGTAGTGAGTAATCAACTGGCATATTGATAGTCTTGTCTTCATTTAAAAAGTTGTTTCAGTGGTAACAGCACAGAGAATTGGAATCCAAAGTATGGAAACACAACTAATTTCAGCATCCCACTATTTTGGTGTGATAAGTTGAGTGTTTTTTATGTTGTAAAAAGGGTACAGATATGCTTCATGCGTTATTTTTACTTCTTTTAAATTAGACCAAAAAACAGTTGCTTTGGTAAAATGCCTGGTAATGTTCAACTGATAAAAGAATTTAGTTGGGTCACGTTTGTAATAATATTGACTGTTGTAGTTCCTATTTTTGCAAAATTGGAAATAAATTTCTAAAAAACAGCTAGAGGAAGGGAAGCATTGAATTTGGACAAATTTTTGTTGACATTAATAGCAGTAGTTATATTACAGTAATTATGTATAGTTGCTTTTGATACTGTATGTGGAAAAGTAGTTAACACTTGAGTCTCAGCTTTAATTTGAGGCTTTAGTTCCTGGAGAGGAGGTAAATTTTACTGCTGCTTTATATTAAATTGTATCACAAATGCAGAGCAATGTGGAATGTTGATGTAAAGCAATCTGACAGATTTTTGGCTGAAGTAAGGTTTTAAAAACCAGCTTTCTGAAATAGCAACTTAGAGATATTCTTCTGGGGTGCTGGTTCCATGGAGGTGTCTCAGGTGAAACACAGCAGTTGCCCCCAGAGCGGAGCAGGGGCTAATACTCCTGTCAAGCTCTTGCTTTTCAGCCTGCTTTGCTGTTAGAGTTTTAGTATTATCTGGTCTTACATGTGCTCTCTTTCCCTCCTGTTTAACATGAGGAGGGCGTCTCTGTGCTATGGCTTTTAGAAGGTTATTTTTGCTTGCTTTTCTGCAACTTCCCAATTTTGACTTTGAGAATGAGAGTAAGAATATAGATGATCCATGGAATTTACAGTCAGATTTCTAGGGCACCTGTGTTCTACTCCCAATACGAGTTGAATTCTGTTTTTTTGTACCATTCAGAATCAAAGAAAAAGCCCTGCAATAGGTTGCACGGTTTGGGGAATGTGGAGGATTGTGAGGGAGTATTGAGAATGTGAAGCAGACAGCTACAAATGAAGTGATTGGTTGGAATTACTGATCAGCTTCATTGACACTGGTGTCTCTTTGAGTTTTTTATGATGAAGTAGTAATATCTCAAGTGTTTTAAAGCCATACTCATATGGCATTCACTTCATCTGGTAGTGAAGGCTAGTATTTTTATTCCATGACTGCTGTCATGGAATTGATCCCACCCTGGTTTTCTTAGGGAAATAAGGTGTTGTTATTTAAGCATTGCATTCATAATACCTTTCTGATACTCCTTCCTAAAGAATATGAAATACAGTAGCATATATTGATTGCATCTGAAGGCTGTAATGTTTTTAGGTTTGGTTGTTGTTTGGTTAGGGGTTTTTTGTCAAGTAAGTATCCATGTGACTTCTGAGACTGAAAGACTGCTCTTGATGCTGAAGTAAACAATGCTATTGACACTTGACTTCTTCTCTTAGACTTGCTTAAAGTATCAGGGAAATAAATGCCTTATATTTTAATTTTTCCTGTATTTCTGATGTATTCTACGGTGTCTCACTACTTAAAACTGCAGTCTGATGAAAATTTATCAAACACATGAAAATGAGGCCATTTGAAATGATCAAAATCCTTTAAAAAACCTGTGTTTCTCTATTATATTAATGTTATTCCTTTGGTTTCCTGCCCTGCAGCCCTTTCCTCATTCCCTACAGTGGGTTAGCACTAGGAGTACGACAAGGAGCCTAGGCATGGTTTATGGCACCTGTTAAAATTGTTTTCTGAAGGTTGGGTCTCTCTGTTAGTTACTCTGAGCCTCCATACGTGGAACTTAGAGGTGCTGATCTCAGTCTCTACGCAAGAGTTAACAGAAGGTGTACACTGGGCAAAGCAATGCCCTGTTCAAAGATGGGGCAACTGGCATGTAACTGCTGTTTGAAAACAAACAAATCTTTCAAAATTATAGCTTTTTGAGGCCTTTTTCTTCACGTAACTGAGTAAAAAGTAAATTTGGGTATAAAGAGCACAGTTCTTATTGAAAAAAAACCAAACCCTCTTCTACCAGTTAGCATGGTTTCTTGAATTTCTTGGGAATATTTGTCAGGAAAGTGATCACACAGCTGCATGCTATAACCTAGTTTTAGGAATGCTTTTGATCACCGGTAGAGCAAAGTTGCCAAGCTGATGTGGCTTCTAGAATAGATTGTTTTCAGGCTTTAATGTCTTTTCCCAAAATAGATTACTTCAGAGGACAGCAGTATAGGTACTCCTTTGTTCCTTCTGTGGTTAAAGCCATAGTACATGGGTGATTCCAGCAATTAAACTGGAGAGCAGGAACACTGGGAACTGTTCTAGGAGAGCTCCCAACATCTGCTAAGCTATGAGTGAGTTAGTGAAGAGGACAGCAGTAGGCAGCTGGGTTGGCATAGTAGATCCTGAAATGACATTGCAATCCAGACAGAGGTGAAGCCTGTTGTCCCCGGAACAAAACTTGGCTCTGTCGGATAGTTTGTAGCAGAACTGGAGTAATCCAGTATTCAAACTGGGCATGGGCGCTTAATCATAGTTTAATATATAAAAAAATGTTCTCAAACCATGTAGTGTTTCTCAGTCTGGATGCATTCAGTTAGATGTAAATTAGTTCTCTAAATGTATCAAAACTTTTGTTGAACACCTTAAGCTTTCAAAAATTGTATAGATATTTAAGACAATGCATCAAAGTTCACTAAAGTACCTTTTTCATTGCTGAGATTACAGGAGTAACATGCTCATAAATTGTTTGTTGATAAACTGACTCCCTTTTCTCATGACAGGATTATTGAGGATGAAGCACACCCCCCCCTGCTTTTCTCTTGTTGGAAATTCAGTATAAACAGTTCTTTAGAACAAAGCCAAAAAAAATATTTTCTGGAAGTATGGCAAGAAACAGCTGAGATTTTCTGGAGTGCTTCATAATCTTGTGCTCCTCCTTGTGATACCTGATGCTGTGAATACTTCAGATGTGTTTGCTGGAGAGATGTAGCAGGAGGATCAAACTGCCCTTACTCTGCAGTCCCATAATTATGGTGGAACTTCAATATTCTCTGTAAAAGACTCAAGGATGTGCTTATAGACAAAGGGATACCAGACTTTATTATGTAAAATGACGTGTTCAGTCTGTAGGCTGCAAAACACTTTTGGATGCTGCATGGACCTACAGTGGGAAATAAAAATTCACATGAGGTTTGACTTCAAGTCTCCCTCGATCTTAATGTCTAAATTTGAGTTTAGCAATTAATATGGCAATGTTGGTAATGTTACCATGTTGAATACTGTTCTTCCTTCTTTTATTAACCCTTTCAATATAATTTCCACATTATTGCCTAAAAGCAAATTTTGTTAGTTTTCTCCTATTTGATTCATGATGTTGGTATATTTCATGTGTAGAGTTGGACTCAGGATTAATATGAGCTCACGGTAATGCTTTTTTTCCCCTCTAATAGCTTAGTTTTCCTCTACTGCCACTTCCTACTGGAATAGTCTGTCTCCAGGGATACCTTACAGCCCCTTCAGGTGCCTTAAACGGGCTACAATAGAGGGACTTTTGGCAAGGGCCTGGAGTGACAGGGCAAGGGGGAATGGCTTCCCAGTGCCAGAGGGCAGGGCCAGATGGGCTATTGGGAAGGAATTGCTGGCTGTGAGGGTGGGCAGGCCCTGGCACGGGGTCCCAGAGCAGCTGTGGCTGCCTCTGGATCCCTGGCAGTGTCCAAGGCCAGGTTGGACAGAGCTTGGAGCAACCTGGGACAGTGGAAGGTGTCCCTGCCCATGGCAGGGATGGAATGTGATGAGCTTTTTACTGAAATTAAGAATAGCAATTGTGTTCAAGTGTAATTGAGTGAGGTTTAATCACAAATACTAAAACATAACTGTTAACTTGTTTTGTGGCACAGCTGTGGCTGGTGGTGAGGGCTGAATTGCTGTAGCTGAGGTTAGGCTTTAGTGTAGACATAGCTCAGGTTACAGCATCTTATAATGATGTCATCCTGAAAAAGGAAGTCTTAGAGTATTAAATAAAGATACTTAGGGCTGCCAGTTTTAAGCTCGTGCGATTCAGGAAGCCATGTGACTTACCCACATAATTTGTTGGAGTTGGTATGCCAGGCAGAGAGTATTGGCATGTCATTTAAGCTAGGTCAATGTGTAAAAATATAAATGTGTGAGATGCTTTGCCAGTAGCAAAATGCTGTATAGTTCAAAGGCGCTTGTCTCTCGAGTCAGGAGGAAAAAATGTTGACTTTTGAGGGTTGTATTGTATGCTAACTGAAACACTGGATAAAGGATCAGGGAATGTGGATTCTGGCCTTGACTCTGCTGCTTTTTCCCAGGTAACCTAAGTTTTTAATTTGCTGTCATTTTTTTGTCTATAAATGGAGACTTTTTTTTTTTTTTTAGGGACTGTAATAAGGCTACCTTCACTTCACTAGTATAAGGTGTATTAATTGTTTAGGGAGTAACCTTAAAGTATTTTTTGCAGTTGGAGTATCAGTGATGTGAAAGCAAATTTGGGGGTGGAAATGTGAGTGTTAGAATTTGTGAAAGTTCTTTGTTCAAGTTAGTGTTGTATTTCATTAGGATTGCCTTAATGGTAAGACGCAGGAAGAGTCTGCAACAAAAATTGGTGTTAAAGCTTGCTTGATTTTTTTTAGGTTTTTTTATATGCAATTAATTATCAGGTTAACAACTGATGCTGGGAATACTTGTGTTACTTTAACAACTTAGCTGCACAGTAGGTTCTGGTGGAAAGCTCTGACTACGAAGAGTAATACCTGCATCCTGACAGTTCATGCTGTCATTAAGAAGACATATTAGTCACTACAAAAATATACGTTGACTGTGCTTTATTGTCAGTACTGACCCCAAAATTATCTTGTAAATAGTTGTGATTTTTTCTCTCCAATAAAGGAATCAGTCTTTACCCAGCCCCAGTCAATGCTGAACTATTCCCTAGCTTCCTGTGGTAACTTGTGCCTTTATATCTGGCCAGCTATTCAGTTTGGTGAAGATTCCTCATTATATTCTTCTGTAGAAGTCAGCCATTTTAGTTTTCTTGGTACTGTAACAAAACACCTGAGTGCTGTTTTTAGTAGTGTGGATGTTTTATGACAACCCACCCATTTTTACAGGAAAAACTTCCCAAATATATTGCTCAGGCTATTATCCTAGGAAGAATTTATAGGCTAAACAAGATACTGGAGTTCCTTTACTGCTGCAGCTTTGAACACAAATAGCTTGTTAATAGGCTCCCTACTGATTTAATCCTGCTTGTAATGTACACCTGCTAATTTAATAGAAGTAATTTCCCATGTCTTGTTTACTCCTTGTGGTTTTTTTTTTTTTTGCCTTTTTTTTTTTCACTGACTCAATTGCACTGCTCATTGGTGGAAAGCTTCTAAAATTTACTGTGTAAAGTGCCATAGTCTCATAATGAACAGCTTTCTTTGGCTTCTGTCACACTGCATTGTTTGAAGCTGACTGGCAGGATACAAGAGAACAATCGGGAGCTGTAGTAACTTCACATCTCGCTGCATATGCTTTAAAATTGGCAGAAGAACAATGAGGTTGGGGAAATCCCCTTGAACAAGTGCTGCACAGTAATCTGACTTCAGCGTTTGTGCAGGAAAGATCCTCCAAACTGTCACTTTTCATTACAAAATATACAAGCCAGTTTTAGACCAAGAGTTGAAAATTTGCACTTAGAATCTTTGCTCATAATTGTAGGTAAACAGACCCCTTTTTGGGATACTTAATTTGTTTTTTCTTGAGTTCTGCATAGAGAAAACCCCAGTGCAAACAGAGCATACTTAGTTTTGCTTAAATGCCAGAATTTCAAAGTTACTTTTTAGTTCAGTTAGTGAGTTACATCCCAGAACTGGTCTTTACTTCGCCTTAGTTTTGTGGAAGGCTTCAGGTTGAGTTCCTCTGCTACTTGAAATAATTTCAACTCATGCCGTAGTTTTGAAGGTTTGAACTTGAAGTAAGGCTTGTACCAACTGATGTGGAATCTTGCAGCTTTGTGACACACAGAGCCATGTTTGAAATGGGTTTTGACTTAGACATTTGGCTGAAAAAGTCTTTTCTCTTTAATAGACTACTCAAATGTTCATCTCATGGACTCCAATTACATTTTTCCGAAGTGGCTTCTGAACCTTGCTGCGTTTGCATAAACCTACAGCAACACAGCCTCCAGTCACCCAAGTGCATTGATAATTCTTTACTCTCTTCATGTCATAAATATTCCCTTCTCCTACAGTGAGGGAAACTTGAATATAAACTCAACAGCCATACCAGGGAAAGGAATTCAAATATGTCCCTATGCATAAATTCCACAAAACTAATAACAAAAATGCTTTTTTAGTTCTTCGGCATTTTATTTTTGAACGTCTGATGTTCTGTTTGTCCTATGTACCTGTTTTGCAGTCTGATGCCTTGTCTAAACACAGTTAGTACCCAAAAATTAATGCTTTGCTGTCCAGTGTATGTCTCAATTAGATGAATGTAGGAGGAAAGCAGAAGGGCTCTACCTAGTGCAAGCTGTATTAATGGCAGTCATTTAAAAAATTCTGTAATTCTGTTCACTGATGGGAAGACACTTTTACTGGAGTTGAGTGCTGATGTGTTTGTTGATCCTCTGGGAACTGGTTAATGTTTTGGCCAACAGCCACAGAGATTCCAAGAAGGATTTAAGCAGCTCTCCTTAGAGCAAAATCCGTGCATTTGTTAACTCAAATGTTAATGTTCTTTGAGCCTTAGAAAATTCCATCTTTTTGGCTGCCATAGGACTGAGAGAGATAGAGCAGAGCAACTGGCACCTCAGCAGAGGGCAGATGGTGGTAGATCAGGGCTGACTTCTGGTAGGTGGAGTAAGGAAAAGAAACTGTTGGATGTCCTGGGAAAGTGCTTCATCTGTTAAGCAATTGGATGTGAGGCAAGAGCACTTGTGGGCACAGTCTTTAGATGCATTTTGTGGGTGTGGATCATAAGCAAGATGTTGAAGACTTCAGGAGAATTGGCCAAGGTCTTAACACATCCTTTCTACCCAAGCTGTAGTCAGCAAAGCTCAGGAAGTGATTTTGATTCTTATTCTAGAGGTGTCTCCTGCATATTCCAATATTCTGATGACAATATCTGCTGTGGGGTCCCATGTTCTCTTCTGGGCCTGAGGAGAGTAGAGGCCTCTAGTTAGGCACCTTTGCTATTACTTTTGTTTTTAATTTTGCCTTATCAAAAGCATATAAGGTAATATAATATCTATGCAAACATGCAAAGTGCATTTCAAAAATAAAATACTGCTTTCTTCTATCTGAACAATGCAGCTCTTCAAGGCTTTTTATGGCTTCCTTGCTAGTTGTGAATTTTCATTAATATTCCTCAAAATATGGGCATTGTCAGTGTGGGTGATGTCATTTTCAGACATAATTTTGTATTTTTTTGGCAAACAGTGATGTCACAAGTACCATTTGGTTCTCTGCCTTAGTGTGTTGCTTGGGGAAGCATTCTCTAAGCATTCATTTGAAATTCCTTATAGGAAACACTTAGGCTTTAGCTATATAATAGTTGGTGTTTCTTTAAGTTTTCATAAAGACAGTCTGTTGTTTGGAATGTGGATCAAAGTCAGTCTGTTCACCAGTTGTCTACCAGGTGTGTGTGGCTTGGGCTGCAGCAGGGATTGTTGTGGCCTCCTTGCATTGAGCACTTCATAACATAGAACCTCTGTTTTTCTTCTTGGATTTCCTGAGATGGATGTGTAGCTCATAGGGGCTGTCCAGAGGAAAGTTCAGTTTGAAATGATGTATTAAAAGATCCTATAACTGTTGTTCTAGGAGTAATCTTTTTGCCAGGTTAACATACTTTTTGAGGACTGTGGACAAGGGAAATATCTTGCAGAGCTAGTATCTCCCCCTCACTACCCCAAATACACAGTAGTTTGTGAAGGTTAATTGAAACACCTCACGTTTTCTCAGCTGTCCATCAGTTGTAAAACAGCCCATGCAGGGTGGTAGCATCAGCCACTCACAAACTTGGAGGATGACGGACTGCTCGAGAAAAATTACTTGACTTGGCCCTTGCTTGGTAGCTGTACATCTTAGCTTGTGGGGAAAGCTTTCACCACACCTACAGTGACTAATAGTGGTTAGAGAACTTGAGATAAAGGTCATTTTTTAATGTCTGTTGAAAGTATGATCTTCTGTGAGATTTGTCTGCTGTTAACAAACCAATTTGTTGTGGATATATCAGCCAATAGTGTGTTGGATACATCTTCATATACAGGTACTTTGTCCTTTGATATTTCTGAGTTTCAGGTCTGTAAAGAATACAGCATTAACCTGTGAAAATGCCCTGAGTGTCATCTCAACCCACTGCCTGATATTATCATAGTTTAAGTTTCTAAAGATGAGAAACTGCAGCAGTTAGAAAACTTTCATTGGCTATAATAGTGTAACAAATGAAAACAGTGTAGGAATTCCAAGTTAACCTTTCAAGAATGCCATCTTAAAGCATAAACATCCCCATCCTCAGAGCTTGTTGGATTCACGTGGTAGTAGGTTTTTCTTTATTGTTGGTTTTTTTGGGTTTTTTTTGTTGGGTTCCCTCCACCCCTTGGTTAGTCTTTAGGGTACACTTGTCATGTTCACAGGGTATCTAGGAGTCATTGGTTTTGATGGCTGTTTTTGAATACGTGATTGGGGACAGTTTTTCTGTGCTCAGCTTCTTCTTACCACCAGTTAGACTGCTTCAGTGTTTGTGAGATGCTGAGCTGCTGAAAGCTGTGCTGTTTGGTGGAGAGTAGAAAACTGCAGGGCAGATTTCCCAGCAAAGCTGTTAGCTCATGATTTCCGTGGGCTGCTTTTGGATGCTCCATATCTTTGGTCTTTGAGCATAAGACTTGTGGCCAGCTTCCTACTGAGTCTTGAAGGAGGCTGAGCTGCGTTGCATTCCTTTTATTTCTGAGCCCTCACACCATCTCTGTGCTGCTTGACCTTGCCATTTAGAAGTTTTTAGGCTCTACTCCCCACCTGCCTTTGAACCCAGGGTAGAGACTCCTTGATCAGATCTAATTTGAACAGACCATATGGATAAAGAAAAAAGAAAAAAATATTTTACTTCAGCTTGGTTTCCATGGTATCCTGGGAAAATTGCTCTTGAACTTTGAGGTGCTATCCTTCCAGGATCGCCTAGCATTGAGAGAAAAATTAAGGTAGCAGTGATTTTTGTCAGCTGCTTTATTCTGTCTGACAGCACTGGGCTAGCAAGTCAGGATTTGGGAGAAGGGAGGACGATAAAGTGCTTTGAAGATCCTTGTATCTGTATTTTTGCTTATGTAGGCAGTTAGTTGCTCATGTGACCAGGAAGAAGTGTGCCTTTAGAAAAGGCAACAGGAGCTTTGAGTGTTCATCAAGATCACTTGTTTGCCTGGCACTCAGCAGAACTAGAGAAAACTGGCCCTGAAACAAACACTGGGCAGCTCAAATGCTGAGCTCTAACAGTATCTTTTGTACATCATGTTCCATTTTTGTGTCCCCTGTGGACATCCTTGAAGTTTTAATCTGAAGTAAATGGGAGTTACTCAATGACTTTTTTCTTTTCCCACAGTGTTAGAGAGGTTAATTGCATCCTGTGCCTCCTGCTTTTCTGGCTATTTTGATGTGTTAATTTTTTTAGCATACATCTATTTATGAGGAAGGTTATTAAGTCATTTTCCTCAGTTCAGATGCTGCATTTTGTATTTGATGTAATGGTTTTGAATATACTTATAAAATTCTATGTAAACTTTATTCGTAAAAGCATTCTGAAAGGTGAGAGGTTGTGTAATGGTTCCTGATTTATATTCCACTAAATATGCACATGCATAAATGCTTTTTCTTGGCTGTAGTGTGTCCTGAATGTGTATGTGGGGTGGAGGGAGGCAGGGAGATAAGGTACAGTTACAGTTTTCAGCAAGTAATCTCTGTCTTCTGCTTGAAGCATAAATGTCTGGTTTTGGATTCTGGGGAAGAAGGAAAACAGATATTTTTTTCTTTATTTCAGTAACTATATAACTATATATATTTACTTAAATAAATCTGAGGAGTTAAAAGCACTCTTAGTTGTAGGAGCTCAGTGCCCAGCTCACACTTTTACTCTTGTTTTGTTGAGTTTGTACTGAGAGAGAAATCTGTACTTTCAGTTCTGCAAGGACATTCAGTCCAGGGCTTTGTAAGACATTACTTAATATCCTTTTCATAGACTTGCCAGGCTCTGTTTCTCCTTTGAAGAATGGAAGATTCTGGTGGCAAACTACCTATCCACCTATAGTTATGTGTAAATACGTGTAAATATTAATTTACTCTGATTGCTAATACTGCCCTTTAACATAACTTTTCCTGAGGGTCTGCTTTTCTACCCCAGGGTCTGTCACAGAATGTTCTCAATGGAAGAAATTTTGTCCAGCTTCTCGTAAAGGCGAGTGCCACTACAGAGCAGTGTAAATAATTTTCAAGAAGAATTCATACCTGTGGTTTTTATTTGGCATTTGTTTACTTATTAGCTCATCCCTCTAGCAGGTGATTGGAAGAGAAATCAGTATTTCATACTGAATTACTGAATCTTTACATTTTCTGTTGCAAGATAATGAGGTCAGGACCCCTATAACTTGATGTCATTGACAAGCAGGAATGGAGTGCTGTAGCTTTGAGTCATTCCATTTGATGAATGTGTATGCCTGATTCTGTACACTTAAGTGGGCAAATGACATTATGTCACAGTAAGATGGGATGCTGGAGATGCAAGTAAAAACATTGATCAGTTCTGTAGGCATGCAACATGACTCTAAGGAGGAGTTTGGTAGATATCTCATTAAAGGAGCTTAGCATTTATGTCCTTATTGCAGGTTGTTTTAGTCTTTCCTAAGTGACCATAGTCCAAGTAACCATTCCCCTATCACCCCCAGCATGGGGAAAAGAAACATAAGCAACATGCATTTCAATAGTTGAGACACTTAAGTCAACCTAACTGCCTTTCAGAGTGTGTTTGTTCAGGCAGTTGACTGCACAGCTAGCTGAGGTGTTATTTGGAAAGACAGGTAATGCAGTTAGCATTGCTCCTCTGGTTTGTGGTCATTTTAGGCTGTAATAGGGAAAAGTGCTAATTGTCATTGTGTAGAAAGGACTATCAAATCCGAATATAAAAGCAGCTACACATATTTTCATTTGAAACCCAGAATTAAGGAAACCATGATCAGGCAGATTTGGTAGGAACTGTCTGTGCTGAATACAATACTGTATGTAAGCCAGTGAACTTTTTTAATTGCTGACTTAGTTTCATCTTTGTTACACCTAAGCCTTTTAATTCAGTTTTTCCTATTAGTGGAGATTTTGGGACCCTCTCTGAACTAGCTCCAAAGGCTTGATATATGTCCTTAGCTGTTCTTGAATTGCAGTTGCATGAGGAAGAAGATAACTGGTATGAGAGGGAGAATTCAGTTCTTCCATACATCAGTTCACTGATTCTTTTCTCAAAGGTGGAGTGTAATGGGCAGTATATTCGCAGGAGTGCAGCTTCAGTGTAGCTACACCAGTGATAAATTGGAGGCTGAGTCAGTGTTGTGGTGTTCCTGCTTTGGTTTCCTGCTTACTGTATTGTTCTGAAGTCTTGGATCGAAGACCTTACATAGCAGGATTGATTTATTTTTTTTAAAACAGTATACAAGATACAGATCTTGAGTTTGCATACTTCAACCTGTTTTCTCAGGTAAACTTTACAGAAGGAGCTATGAGCAATGCTACAGCACTGGCATTTTCCCATTTGTTATGAGGAAATGGGATTCCATAATTCTTTTGGAGAATGAATGGCCATTTCTTACTGCTCTAACTTCATTTTGGATGGCTTGATGTAGCTCTTGAAGCAAATTTTCGGCCTCATTTCTGCCTCCTTGACAAAATAACAGTCAAAAGTTGTAAGCCTAGTAAATGTTAGGCTGGTGTAAAGGTGTTTGCATGCTTGTATAAGTAACTTCTCTAATTGAAGTGGAAACCTGATCATTTTAATATTCTTGTTGTTGTGTTTTTTCTTGTTTAGTCTTTGAGTAAAACCAGAGTGAAAACCAGTTCTATAGGGAAGATTTTGCATGAGAATTCTAGAATTGGAACACTGACACTGATTCTCATATCATATTTTAAAAGAGATAAATGGAGTACTGTCACAGATTGCTGATATTATTTTTCATGTCAGCCACAGCTCCAGCAGTACAAATGTCTCAGAAAATGTAGGGGCAGACAAATTAGATTCAGGGGGAGAAAGGCTTATGATTAAGATGCAGGAGAAAGGCAAATGGAGAAGATTGCCTTGAACATGAACTTGGCAGACTTGTTAGTGGCTGCAGATTCTGAAAGATGTGAAAGATTCAGGAAGGATCTTAGGGACTCAGTTTAATACTTCACAAATAAGCAAATTAAATGTCCAAGACCATTTCTATAATGTTTTCTGTATAATGTGGCCTTTGACTACCACATGCTACTTGCATTTCAGGTTTTATTTGTCATATTTCTAGTGCTACCACTTTAGGCGAAGAGGAGGCTGTCGACTGAAATCAGTGCCTTTTAGCTCCTTTAGAGCTGTTCCACCCTGCAAGACTTTGAAGAAAAATGTGTAACTGCAGTTATATATGAATTGTGACAATATTTAACAACTTCTTTATAGAGTTTCTGGTACTTCATATGTAAATATCTTTCAAGTGGTTCTGCCTGCTTTCATCTGATGTTGTACTTGTTGCAAGCACTTCATTTAGTACAAAAAGTACCTAGAGCACACAGCATTTCCGACACTGTAAATAGTGGTAGGATAGTTATTTGTTGATTCTGTTTCTCAGTAAAAATTGGTAATAGTGATTGCTTGCCACCCAACCACTGTGTGTGATAGTTTTGGTGCACACAAGGTACTGTTTAAAGCTCTGCTAGCTTCAGGTTTTTCAGCCATAGCCTAAAATAAACAGCGTCTTTGTAAAAATCAGTATTGTTGACAAGATTGACAACCTTTATCTCTGATTGTATCTCCTACTTTGCAAACGCTCTTGGGGAAAGCTCAGGGATGTCTTGGAGGATGTGCAGTGCCAGGTGTAGATGCCAGGTTGTTGATGCTGTGGCCATGAATATCTGGACAGTACTTGCACATACTTGCTTGGATCTGCAAGTCAGTACATCTGGTGTTCAACTGCGTTTAGAAACTGATCCTAATTAAGCAGCCTGTGCTGAGTACCAATAGGCTTTTATAGCTGGCATCTGGACATCAGTGAGGGGATTGTGGGTTGATCTGTGTATGTACATCTCTAGCTACTGATGTTTCTAGTTTGGAATTACTACTGCCTGCCACAGGTGTTCCCTGAGATGAGACTGTGCTGTCACAGGTCATCTTACCCTGTTCAGCCTTCTCCAGCAGTGTCCTTTACCACCTAATCATATCAAATACGAGAACTTGGTTTTGGGCAGTGTGTTTCCATTGATATGATGTCCATGTGTATTTTTGTACTCAAGAAGATCACTACAGTGTGTTTCTTTAAACTATTTCATTCATGGTTTTTTTTTTTTTTCTTGTTGTTATGGATTTTGATAGGAGCATTATTCCTCTGGTAGAGATACATTACATTAAAACAATTTTATTACTTACTCATGAGTGTAGCACCGTTTGTCCATGTTCATTTTTCATGGGCAGATCAATAATTTATCTGTATTTGCACCAGGATTTGATAGTTCAGTTTTTGTAGTAGAGTTACAGTTTAATGTTATTCCACTAAAGTAGTGGAATAATGACTGGGAACATCATCCATGTAGTGTAGATAAGGCAATATAACTATTTCAGGTTATCTTTAATAGTTAGGGTTTTCCCGTGTCCACATTTTTCTTGTTTATGTCAGTTTTTTCTGTATTACTGAATAAAGACAGTCAGTTTTGGCATTTTGCCTGAAAATTGTGAAGCATTGCTACAGCTACAGCATTGCTGTGTAGGTAATTTCTTGCCCAGAGTACAGGTTTTTTGGAACTCAGATTTTCCTGTTAAAGGAAATGATGAAATGGAAGAAGTGAAGGCGTACTGTATACTGTTGCATGCTAATAGCCACATTAAAGATTCTTCTTGCCAGAATTGCACAGTATCATCTGAGAGGCTGCTCCTTATAAGCAGATAAAAAGTCAAGTTGAAACACCAGCTCTTACAAACCTTTCCATTCAGAGAAAGACTCTGACAGAAGTAGCTTTGATTCCACCATGTATTAACTTGTCTGATCCTTTGTTTGCCACATCAGTCCCCTGGTCAGTCCCAAACACCAGTTGTCCCAGGTTTAGTGTGTAGCAGCTTAATCAGACACCTGCTAGATTTGGACTTTTCCCTAAAAGTACTTGGGTCTCAAAGAGTAGTTCTTGCTCCTTCCAGGTATATTTTCAGCATTTCTCCTTCCTCTAAGAAATAGTTTTCTCTTGTTAGACTTCCAGATCACCTGGGAAACTGAGCCAAATTGGTGCTTTATATTCCTGAAGTCCCTTCTAATAAATTCACTTGTTTGTGGGATCTGCAAAAGTAACAATTTACTGTTCAAGCAGGGTATGCTAGAGGCCACACAACATGGTGATCTGCTATTCTGAGCTAGTGTTGAAAAGATAAAAAAACTAGCTTTTGTATTGCTGACCAAATGTTGACTTGTTTCTGTCAACAAATTGTTTTGAGAACAGCAGTGAAAATGCTCTTTTGGAATGAAAGTATCCACTGAGGAGAGAGGAAATACACTAGATTTGAGCTTGTGTTTTGGAGCTTATTTAAACACTGTGCAGAAAAGATTTAGGTACAGTTTGGACACAGAAACCAAATTATATTTTGAAAACAATGATGGCTTACCAGTGATAGTGTACAGTGAATTCAAAACCAAATCCCCTTGTTTGGTAAAATACAAAGGCTGAAGTGTGCTTCCAGGCTTCAGCTGGAGTGCTTACTGAAGGTTGAAATGGTGATACGTGTTGGCTGCCTCCCTCCTAATAAATTAAACATGCCAGGGAACGTTCCAGGCACTACGTCCAACTGGCTCAGAACTGCCTTGACCATACTCTTCAACCCTTAGCTGGTAGGGCAGGGGAGCTGTGTCTGAACTGTCCAGTGTGAGGGGGTCCCAAAGGTGTGCGGCTCACAGACCTGGGAATTGGGTGGTAGAACAGTAACTGGCATGGCCTAGTGCTGGGGAATGTCCTAGCTGCTTTCTAGCCTACATGATCATATTCCAGGGCTGAGAAATATTTTCAGACAAGACTTAAGACTACAGGTGTTAGTCCTTGATTCCCCTGAAATCTTTACGGAATAAGGCACGGAAAGGACTCTCTGCATTGGATGGGATTTTGAATGCTTCAGAAAGGTAGATTTAAGAATGAGTGATCCCTGTTTATTTTGAGGCAGGAATTCTGCATTACTAAAAATCTGTACGTCCTGACTTACTTTCTGATGGTTTTAGTGGTGGTTAGAAAAACTTTCAGAATTCAGTCGCCTTTCCAGCGCCACCTCTCAGGGATGAGTAGACATTGCCTCTGTCAGGCGATGGCTTGTGTATGAATGAAAGTACTGTGGCCTTTCATGGAAGTACTGCGTATGAAGTATGGGTTTTAGGGTTGTGAGGAATTTAATTTTGATCTAGTGCGCGTGTGTGTGAATATTAAGTGTCTGATTTATTGCCTGGGTGATGTGGTGAGGGGATGGTCTTGCACCTTGTAGGCAATGGATCTTTTATGTCACCAGGAAGTGGAGAAACCTCTTTATTTCTTTGGATGTTTCTTCCAGCAAACAGTAAAAGCTTTGTTGAGCTGACTTTATTGATCATATGAAATGATTCCCTGCAGGCTCTTTTGTGTTTGATTGTGCATCATTGGAGTTTAAGTATAGTCCTAGTGTAGATGAGCCAGTAAAACCCTGATACTAATCCCAGCTCTAAGCAGATATGCGTCCCAGAAGATACCATGTCATGTAAACCGATGACTACTGGAGCAGTTTTGCTGCTCTAACTGATCACTTTTCTGTACCTCCTGGCCTGTCCTCCCTTCGTAGTGTTTTGAGCTTCGTTCCAAGCTGTGGCTCTGTCACACAGTCTGCTTCACAATTCTGTTTGTCTTTCTGTAGGTTGTGGAATATGCTGTCAGCTTTGATAGTTTGAATATTTATAAAGAGAGAAGAGGTTAGCAATATAAAATACTGTTCCTGTTCATTGTATTTTGTCAAGGGCTGTGAAATTTTACTTCTGCATGTGCTGTCGTAAAAGCCATGTGAACCAAATGCATGGCCTGTCATGCTTACGCCAGTGATGCACCCTACAATTTTGGGAATGTTTAATCTGTGTGACAGCATCAGCTTTGAAGCACTGCTTTGTATGAAGGATCCATTGCTCAAAGGTAGTGAGCTGTCAGAGCTCACTGTGTCAATTAATATGCAGCAGGCTTTGTGTCAGCTGATTGTTCTTCTAATTGCATTTACAGGATGATCTGTCTTGCCAGCAGTAGTGGTGCATATTTAAGGACACAGTGCAATGCAGAAATGCTCCCTGGTGTCCCACAGTCTGCCCATGTGTCTTCAGGGCAGCTGCTGCAATACTTACAAAGCTTCTAGTGGTCCACTGTTCTTTCAGTATCTTAGGAACATGGAAAAGAGAGGGTGCAGGCTCTTCTGATGCAGCCATGGGCAGGATCCCTCTTTGCCCACTTGTTCTGGAGAGCTGTGATGCTGCTTGTGTCTGACATGGTTGCAACTTGTTCAGGATGGTTGGCTTTTCTGAAGAGCTTCAAGAGAATGGGCCTTTATCTCTGGCTCTCTGCTGCTCTCTACTAGGCAGTCATCTAGTACAAGATTTTACTTGTGTCTATAATCAGTAAAATAGCTAAAGGCCGTATTTTATTTAACATACTTGTTTGTGATAAATGCAGGCCATTGCCACCAACAATTACATTCTCACTTCTCCTTTGTACTGCTCATGTAACTACAGTGAATAGAAGAGATCTATGTGAAAAGTAACTCAAAACATGTATTTTCAGCCATATATATTCTGTGGTCAGTCAGTTTATTGGTTTGTGTTACTTCTCATTGGCATGGGCATTTCATCCTCCCTGGGATGGCATTAGAAATATGTGGTAGAGGCAAGAAGGGAGCAAGACCCATTAATTCCCTTGACTAGTAGCCAACAGTTAGGTTTTAATAGAAGTCGCTGTGGAGTTGAGGTGGTTTTCAGCCCTGAAAGTGGTTTCAAGTCCAGTGCTGTGCTGTCTGCTCTTTTGTTTTGTAATGGTAATGAATTTGCCCTGTGTAATGAGGAGAAATAAAAACACCAACCTCACTTTTGTTTTCTTAAGCGCTCAATCCAAACTTGAGTGTATTGGCTAAACTTGGTAATTTAAATTTCAGTCATAGCACTTACATTTCAAATCAGAAGTTCAGTGATCTTGGACTCTTCCTGCTGCAAATTTTCAGAGCCTGTTAATTTTAAAGGTAATGTAGCACTTCAGGCTGCATAATGAGGAAGCAGAGATTCAAGTTGCTTGTGAATCAAATTCTCTTCATTTCTGAGGTGTGAGGTTTAGTTGTATGCTACTTATATAAAATAAACTGGTTTCGGTGGTCACTGAGCAAGTATGTTATAGAACTGAGCTTCATTTATGCTTCTGAAAGTCTGCTGCCTGTTTACAATCCTATGTTGTTTTGTTGCTTTGTTTAAATCTTCCTCTGCATTAGTTTGTGTCTGTGACTGACTATTCCTTTATCTTTGCTGTTGTGATCTTCTCCTGAACCAGTTTGGTAAAGACATACTTGTCTTTCCTTTTCTCCTGCTTGATTTAGCAATTAAAATTGTTATTCTGTAGTTGAATCTTAAAGTACTACACTGTAAAACTGTGTTAAACATTTTATGTTTTCTATACTGTGTGAAAGAATATTTAGCTGTTTAATCAAGGAGAGTACAGAAATCAGTGAAGTATCACCTATAATGTGTTTTTCTTCAGTCTGAATTTCTGTTTTTTTGGAATAGCAACAAATGAGTGCGTGAATGGAAAATGAGATTAATGCTGAAGTGGTGGTACTTGAACTTTAGATTGTGATGTTCAGTTTTGGATACACATGGCCTTTGTTTGAAGTCTTAGGGCAGTTTATGTTTAGAAACAAACAAAAACAAAAAAAAAAAGGAAAAAAAAAAAAGGAAAAAAAAAAAAAAAGAAAAAAACCCCCAAAACTCAGAAACTACCTTTTAAAACTGAATTTTGTAAAGAACTAGGCTGAGGAAGTTTTGCGTGTTTTAAGGAACATTGCAACTGTATTAATTATTTAAAACCTGAGAACTTGTTCACCTTTAAAAACATTTATCATTTACCTTGAATCACTTGTTCCATTTTGGTAGCCTCCTTCATATAGAAAATATAGCATGAGATGTCAGTTTAAATGCCACTCTAACAGTGCTCTATCTTCTATGTGAAAGGAAGTATTCTGTACATTTTTCCATGTTTGACATCATGGTGTTTTGAATAACCATGTTCCATATTCATATCAATTTTTTGTTTTTGTTTTCAATTTATGCACAGCACTTGCTCTGAAATTTGGGGACTGAGTACACCAAACACGATAGATCAGTGGGATACAACAGGCCTTTACAGCTTCTCTGAACAAACCAGGTGAATATTCTGCCCTCTCTCGCATCATAAAAATCTTGTGGGAGGGATTGGCTTTGGAGGGTCTGTAATGGGATGCTTTAGCTGTAAAATAGACTAAAATGATTCCTAGGCCTCTCATGGTACAGCATTTTGAAGTATTTCCTTGCCAGTGTAGAAATTAGTGTGCTCACAGCTGATGTTTTGACCAATGAAACTCTTAATTCTACAATTATTCCTTTTTCATGCCAGTGCTATTGAAAGAATGGGAAGACTTGTTAAATGCAAGCTCTAACGTGATTTGGTATTAATATTAACAAAGTTGGAAAACTTAATTCTTCAGACCTAATCTTACAAAGTGTTTAAACTGCTTTGTATGCCACAAGCTTTCAGTTAAATCTTGCTAATTGGCTCAGATACGAGCTACTAATGAATTGTTTGTAAATTCTTTAGTAGTTAATGGTGGGCAAATTCTAAACAGGGTCTTTATTTTTTCATGTCACATTACTTGATTTGTGTATTGAGGTTTGTCTCCCATCCCATAACAATCATAAACATCTGCATTTGTGTAAGCATATGCAGTCTGTCTTAAAACTAGCAAAACGTTTTCAGCTGGCAGATGAAGTGAAGAAGATAAACTGTACAGCCCTTACAAGATGTGCATTCATGTTTTTTGCATTGCCGTTATACTGCCATGTGGATCACTTGGGCAGCTGACTGCTTATAGGCTTATTTGCAGTCCTGTGGGAATTCTTATGCTTAAAACCATAAAGCATCCATGCCACAGCAAAGCCTTGAGGTGCCTTTAGCAGTGGAAGGGACCATTAAGTGTGTGATTTTATTTTTAACAACTGTCTTCTGCATTTAAAAAAAAGTATATGAAGCAATCATTCTAAATACTTGGTCGGATGTAAGTGGCTTTTAATGAACTCTAAATTCACTGGCAATAATTTGAGCAGCTCAAAAATAAGTTGACATTGCTTGATACTATAATTTTCATTGCATTTGAAGCCTTTTAACTAGAGTATAAATGTCAGTAGCAGAGTCAATGCCCTGAGTTCTGAGAATGAACTCCCCGTGTGTGTGCTCTATTGCTCGAGTGATGGAGGCAGCGCGCAGTCTGTAAATGCTTCTCGACGTCTTTCCCCTGCAGATCTCTCGATGGCCGTCTGCAGGTGTCTCACCGCAAGGGGTTGCCACATGTCATTTACTGCCGCTTGTGGCGCTGGCCAGACCTTCACAGCCACCATGAACTTAAGGCAATTGAAAACTGTGAATATGCTTTTAATCTTAAAAAGGATGAAGTATGTGTAAACCCTTACCACTACCAGAGAGTGGAGACACCAGGTAGGAGGACTGCTTCCGACTTCCTGTTGCAGCATCTGTGTGTGCTTGTTGAGCATAATGTTTTAAATAAAAGATAAGAGAAAGGTCTTCTCTTGATATAAGTGCAAGATTCTTAGAGATACAGTTTTGAGATCATATCCCTGAAAGTTTTTAATAGTAAAGTTACTGAAAAATTCTTACAAATTTGTTTATGAACACTTCCAAGACTTCTAGCAGTTTCCAGCTGGCCAGGTGCAATTCAGACTGAATAGGACAAAAAAGTGGATTTACCTTTACTACTGTGGAATAGTATTATTTAAGGGACCTCAGGAATCCCATCTCTTCCAGTAACTAACTGTGCAAATGTAGTATTAGCAGTGCTGAGTTTCAGAAAATTTCAAAACATCTGAAGAAACTGTTAGGTGTTTTAGATTTATTTTTTTCCTTTTAATTCACAGAATCGTGTATTTTGATTACCAATGTTTTTTGAATTTTGCCTTTCCAGTCTTGCCTCCTGTGCTGGTGCCGCGGCACACTGAGATCCTAACGGAGCTGCCGCCTCTGGATGACTATACTCATTCCATTCCTGAGAACACTAACTTTCCAGCTGGGATTGAACCACAGAGCAATTACATACCAGGTATTTTCTTAACTCCCACAGCGTGTAGACAGCGTGTTCTAACATTGTGCCACTGGAACAAAGATGGTAATTTCATCCTTGTAAGTGATCAAATTAAGTGAAATATGCACCAGTAAATTAGATTTAGTTGATTTTGTGTATTAATTCCAATGGAAATACCTAAACACTGTTGTTTGCAGAATGTGATCCTGTGTAAAACCATATTGCTGTCATTTCACAATAGCTTACTTGGTTTCATTAGCTTATTTAAGATTCAGAATGCTAATAAGTGTAAAGTAGATCTCCACCTTATGCTTTAAGTCTCTTTCACAAACATACAGGGGTTGCCAAATGCTGTGCATTGGAGCTTGAGTAATTAACTGATGCTTGGTCTCATCATATGTCATATGTGGAGAAAACCTGTAAGTTGTGAAGCAGTGACTTCAAAAGTGTCTCAATCTGTAGTTTACATCAGTAATGGTCTGCTTTAGCTTTTTGTTGCTATTGTGTGCATACAGTTTAGTCTTTTTAGTACGAAAGACCAACCTTAACAATATTCAACTGTTAAAGGATTTTTCCTCCCCCTCTTTGCCCTGTTTTCCACCCCAGAACAAACCCCAATGCTAATCTTCTGCACCCAAAACTCTGTTACCCTGATGGAAACATAAAATCAGTGAGCTTTGTTTCCTGCCCCAGCTTCCTGTTTCCTATCTGTTTCGGAAGTTGTCTGGAGTGTAAAACCAAGTAAAGCTGAAGTTTGCTTATAAATGTTTAATGCATTCATTCATATTACAAATATGCTGAAAATTCACATCTGGAATCTCTGAAAAAATGAGATGACTGCCCCAAAACTCAAATATGTGTGATATAAAAATTGTACCTACAGGTCTTAAGTAGAATGTTGCTGGTGTTTTCTTTAAATATATCCAAGAATTGAAATTACATGAAACAATCAGTTAATTTGATCTTTCTTTTTGATTTTAGCCACATCTATTGCCGCCTTTATAGACCAATTTAAGGTGCTAGAAGTTGATATTGCTTTCTTATGTATGCTTTTTTGACTGAGACTAAGGGGTTTTGATAACAGTTGGTAACAACTTACTGGAAAGGCACCTTTTGCAAATTCAGTGCTATGGAAATGAGCTAAAGTAGTTACTTTCAGGATGTCTGCTCAGGGTGATTGTAGGAATTCACATGATTTTCATATGTTTATGCAGGTGATGCCATGAAGATATTTTGCCTTTTCCTTTATTCGAGTAGGGAATATAACATCTAGTCACCCCAAGACACCATGTTATACCTTTCTACAGCTTCTGTATTCTTAGTGCTTTTTGCCTACATTCTTGGCCTTGTTTGTCAAACTAGGAGACTAAATAATTTAGAAGCTTCATAGTTAGGGGTCAGTGTGCCCCAGACCTCTCCAGAACACATTCTGCAAACTGAGATAGAACCATCCAGGGGAAGGTTCCTTGGGGAGGAGGGGCTCACTCAAGCCTCTCAATGGGGAATTTGATAGATATGCTAATTAGTAAGACCTATAATGATATACCAGATATTTTGGGGGTGTGCATTTCAGTGCATTTGACCTGGACATGGTCCACCTAAGGATCCTTAAAATAAATACCAAAGTAAAATCCCTTTTTCCCTTCTAAACATGTTTGACTCTTGATTTTAAGAGTAGGAAAGGCATCACAGTGACCACACCTCCTTCTCTTTGTCACTGACACCCTCCTCGTACTCATATCATGGTATCTTGCTTTATGTGACCTTGCTGACTTAATCTGGAATGCTTGGCTGGGTTCTGATAAACCTTGTGTTCCTTGACAGCCCTCTTCAGAGAACCGTTTTCTCTAGTGGTGGGGCAGGCTCACATCTGGTAGCTTTGCACCCCAGCCCTGTCTCAGTACTTGATCTGCAAGAGAGCTTGGTGGTCATGAAAGGTGCAGGATGGCCTTTGGGAGCTTTGTGTTCCAGCTCAGGTTCTGGATGGGCTGAGCTGCATCGTGCACACTTCTGGCAGCACTCAAGCTCTACTACAAATTTTTAGTAACCCCACCTGAGTGTTCATTTTCAGCTGTGTGGTGCTCAACCTCTGACCCTAAACTATTAATACTACTAGGTGGAGTAAATCTTCACTATTCAGGCAGAGGCTAGGCAGGAAAATAATCTATGCCAAAGAGCCTAGATTAGCAGCTGGAAACAGGAATCGTGAGTTGGATTGGAAATGTGTATTGACTTTTTGCCACAGCTGTGGGCTTAACTACAGCGAATGATTTGGAGAAGGGTGGAGTCCCTTTTATCACAATGAATGCTGTTCAAATCTTCAAAATGGGTATGATTTTTGTTATCGTATTTCTTACTAGTGAAAATTTCCCTTAATTGTCCTTTTAAATTCTCACTTGAATTTTGTCACATCTATATTTACCACATAGAATGAATCAAAGATAAAATTCTCTCAGTTCATTTTAATTTAATCAACTGACTTAATCTAGTTTCCTCTCACTGGTTTCCTTCTGATCTCATGATACTGCAGTACATCTCAGACATGATGTTTGTTATAATTTTATTTTATTTCTTAAGCAAAAAGGCTTTATCTTTAAATTTCTGCTGTTTGGTAATAATGTAATTAAGGGTGTTTAATCCCTGGAAGTTTCAGAGACAATTCTAAAGTGATTGTAGAGATAGTTAGCTTCAAACACTTTCACTGAAGAAACGCAGGTTCTGCCTTTATTATGTAGGAAAAGACATTTGCCCATTTCAAAGAAAATTATTTCCTGAAAGGCAGTTGGTTAACTCATTATCTGGATTACAAAGAACATTTTTAATGTAGAAGAGGAACACGCATACTCTCCTGGGTTTTGAAGATATTTCTGAGGAATTAGACACAGTTTCTGGTAACAGAACACTTCAAAGTTGATACTGAGTTTACTTTGGTCTGTGAAATTCTGTCTTTAAAGAAAGCTGGTTAAAAGAATAAATGATAGTTTTAATAGAGTGGAGAAGTATTAGTAGTAGTAATAATAGAACTTATGCAATGTTCTAAATTAATATAGTTATAAATGAGTCAAATCAGCTGTTGGGTATTGAAGAAATATGTGTTTGGGGACTGAACTGAAAAATAACCTTTAAATCTAACAACTTCAGTAAGGTGTGGGAGGGTATCTGATCTGATGGTTATTCTACATAAAGACAGCTCACATTATTTTTTTGTGGAAGTCACCAGATGGTTTTTTTCATTTGTAATTCTACTAAATATGAAAGCTGTTGATCACAATTGCAAAATTGTTACTCATTGTAGTGACAGCATCTTGTCTTAAATGGAACAAACAAGGATCCTGGTAATTATATAACATATTTGAGCAGTTGACTGACATACAAGAGAAGATACATTTTACATACCAATAAGGCAGGTAATGTGTTTGAAGTCCTACTTGAAGGAAAAAGAGGCAGCAAAATGACATTCTGATTCAGTGTTCAGGTGTTACAGAGCTCATGAAGATGTGATGGCAAAATGCGCAAGAGTTAAATCTTACAGAAGTTTGCCCAGTCATTCTACAAATCAGTGGATTTTTTCTTTTTTAATAGAAACACCTCCTCCAGGATATATCAGTGAAGATGGAGAAACAAGTGACCAGCAGCTGAACCAAAGCATGGATACAGGTAACATTTATTTTTCATTCCTTTCCAGGCTTTGGATTACTAGCTGCGATCCCTCTGCATAGGAGCATGAGTTCAGCCCAAAAGATGATCACAATTTTTCTCTGTAAAACCTGGTATTTTATGCTTAAAATACCACTTTCAGTCTTTAATGAAAAAAATAATTTTTTGCCAGAGAAATGCTTTTAAAACATTCTGTGACATATTAAGTATATTACATTTGTTTTGTAACAGAAGTATGCAAGTCTAATTAAGACTTCACCAGAAAGCCTTAAAATAGATTTTAATAGCTAATTGGTTTCAACCATTCCCCAGTAAACAGGTTCATTGAAGCAAAATATCTGTTGGCCTAAACAAGTTACAGACAATCTGTGTTCTGAGAACCTGTCTCTAACTCTGGTAAACTTACCACTTCTGTCATTAATTCTTGCATGGAAGGTTCTATGGCAAAAGTAACAGCATTTGTACCTTTGTGTGTAAGAGTTTCGAGATAACGTGGTTGACCTTAGACTTGGACAAAGCACAGTTAATGTGCTGGGTAAGAACCTCCTGCTGAGTGTTGGCAGATTTGAGTGTGCTTGGTTAGCTAATGTTAGCAGCTATTTTCAGTAAGCTGGAATCAGCTGCATCAGTTTCTGTAAGAACTGCAATATTTTCCCACTTATATGACAATAAATACCTTAATTGAAACAGCCTGACATCAGCAGTCACTGTAGGAATGTTTCTGTGAAAGTCTCTCTGTATTTTGCTGCCTTGTGTGCAAATTTTATTGTAGGGTTCATGTTTTTCTGAGTTTTTAATTCCTCCTTCTGGGAAAGAATTATTTCCTCAAATGAGGAAACCTAGCTTGCTCTTTTCTGGAGATCATAGAATCATAGATTACAGAATGGTTTGGGATAAAAGGTACCTTAGAGACCCTCTCTTTCCACCAGGGACACCTTGCACTACCCCAGGTTGCTCCAAGCCCTGTCCAGCCTGGCCTTGGACATTTCCAGGTATGGGGCAGCCACAGCTTCTCTGGGAAACCTGTACCAGGGACTCACCATCCTTAGCATAATGATTTTTTTTTTTCCCAGTATCTAATCTAAATATCTCCTCTTTCAGTTTGAAGCCTTTTCCTCTTGTCCTGTCACTACCTACTCTTGTAACCAGTCCTTTTCCAACTTTCTTGGAGGCTTCCTTCATATACTGGAAGGTCTTTTCCAAGATGAACCTTCTTTGAGAACAGATATGTCTTCTTCTCTCATCCTCTCTTTCTTACCTGCTTTTTCACTGAATTTGGGAAGACACTACCTTCTCACTGAATAAGTGCATAAATAATGTTGGGAGTGTGCACAAAGTGAGAGTTCTACCAAATACAATACTAAGTTCATTGAGTCTTTATGAGAAGGGGTGGGTTCTCAGAAGTCTGGAAAATTGGATGAAATCCTAATTCAGAGTGTGTGATATTCCAGAAAAGTGAGGTTTATTACTCTGAAAAACTTAAATGTAAACCTGATTTAGATAATGGTTATGCCTACTGATCTGAAATAATGAAAACCATTTGCTCTGAACCTGTCTGTCTTGTTTCAACAGGATCTCCGGCAGAGCTGTCTCCTAGTACTCTCTCTCCAGTTAATCATAGCCTGGGTAAGCTGGAAATACTTACAATTATTTCTCTATGTGTGGTGACACTTCATTATATATGTAATTACTTTAAAAGTGAAAATGCACTGTAAGAAATTAAGGGCTATATTAAGAGCTGACTGTTGGGTTGGCTTCCTGATGTTAAATATAATGGGGCTGGGTTAATCACTTGTTAACAATTACTGTATTTCTGTACCTGTTTAGCTCCTAGCAAAGAGAAAGAGGATATCTTTGTGTGTGCAGGAGTTGCATTTATAAAATAAATAGCTTAAAGGATGTTTGCCTGTCCATAATGCTGCCTCGACTTGCTGTCTCCCTTGTGTGTGTGCTCTGCTGCTCTTCTCATGTACTGTTTCACCTGTAACCACAGCACAGTTGTTGCTCCCACATTAGTAGCCCACCTGCTTTGATCCGGTGCCATTGCTGTGTGTCTGTGTAAGTGCCTCAGGAAGATCAGATTGCCATGGGTTTGTTTAAGGAATGGTGACAGGATGTGACAGGAAAATGCTGTTCAGAACGCTGAGTAAGTAATTAGGGTAGGTAAAAAGGGGAAGCAGTGAAGAAAAGGCTGGAGATACATTGGGAAGATACTGCACTCTAGCAGGGGCCAATAAAGTATCTTAGAACTACCTTTATCTAAAGAGATAGTGTAATACAAACGAATGTGATTTTCATATTTTTTTTTCCTTTTTGTTGTTCAGTGTTTGATAGTTTAATATATTCTTTAACGCTGCCAAATTGTTTGCAAGCTATAGAAAAGGCAACAGGAATGTCACAATGTCTGGCGCTCAGAGCACCATTAGCTTAATCATTTTGCCGAGCAAAATGCAAGTACTGAACTAAATGAGCTGTGGTCAGATTAGATCACCCCTTCTTCCCCTCCTCCTTCCCTTGTGTGGAAGATTGAATTCCATTCTGTTTACTGAAGTAGGTAAAAAGGACAGCAAGCAAAAGATAGTTTAAGTAGTTTGAGGAGACTACTGCTGTCATTTTGGGAGAGACAAATAGCAGGGTAGATCGATCTACATTCAGCCTCAAAATCTGTGTTAAGCTTGGCTTTTAAAATTTTTTTTTTAGACTTGCAACCAGTTACTTACTCGGAGCCTGCGTTTTGGTGTTCAATAGCATATTATGAATTGAATCAAAGAGTGGGAGAAACCTTCCATGCGTCTCAGCCTTCCCTGACTGTAGATGGCTTTACAGATCCATCAAATTCAGAGCGATTTTGTCTAGGTCTGCTTTCCAATGTAAACAGAAATGCTACAGTGGAAATGACAAGGCGACATATAGGTAAAGATCTCTGATCTTTTAACTTTTCATTTTGTTGGTTACATTATCTGGAATGATCCAGGCAGGATGTGTGTTGGGTTCCTTTCACCCTTGTGCAGCCAGCCATCAGCCTTACATTGTATCTCAGGGCTTGTCAAGGATACTTTAGTCTCTCTGGCTGAGAACAGAAGTGGAAAGACAGAGTGACTGCTTCTGAAATTAGGGAAAAATGTAGCAGCTTCTGCCACTGAAGCCAGTTTGAACTGGGAAGAGATGTAGTGATGGCTGGAGCTGAAAGGAGCTGCCTTTCCTCGGTCTGTAGCCCCTAAGCTGGTGGCAGCAGCAGTCACACAGCTGTCATGCTGAGAGCAGCACAGGAGGAAGCCACTCTGCTGTGTGGCATTCCTGTTGCTCACGTTGCTGTTCTTGCCTTCTGGAAAATGATGGTGCACCAAAGCATCCTGGGGGGCAGATTCTTGGGTCCCAGGCTCCTCAATGAGCAGCTCTGTCCTGGGAAGCATTTATAGTCAGAATTGAAATGTAAGCTTTAATTACAAATTAGTAACATGTTGATTAGTTTATTGTAGTTTATAAAATGCAGAATGGACACTGACAAGATGATATTCTGAATTCTTTAATGAAATGGGAAAAGCTGCTGTTGAGAAAAAACTGTTGTTGGGAACACATTGTTTTGACATGATTAAGATTTTCTTTGTAATAGTTAGTCAAGAATGTTGTTTTCCACAACACAGTGTCTTGACTTTGGGTTCTTCAGTAAACTACCTTCATTCTTTTTTTTTTTTTTTTTTTCTGGATACTTTCATTAGCAACATTTACAAGATTTTGTTGTTGTTGTTGTTTTTACTTTCAGTAAAATCTCAACTTCTTCAGTAGAACCGATACTTCTTATGCCAAGTCCAAGTGCCAAATCCAAATACTTGTCTAATAAAATTTTACATGTGCAGAAATGCAGTCTGTGCCTGTGCTGATGGGTCAAAATGATCAATGATGGCAAAAAGCAAAAATCTAGTGAGCCCTCACTCTTTGATAGAGGAGCTCACATTTTGTTTGAAAAATTGCTTTAACAAAAAAGGCAAATGGAAACTATGGACTATAAAAGGTCTATTAATTATAAATAGTTCTCTCTGGGAGATCAATTGCACATTATTTACTTTCTGCTAGAAATAAACCATGCAGATTTGTTTTCCACTCAGAGAGACAGAACAAAATAACAATTTAAAAGTGGACATCTGGGGTTTTTTTTTACAGGTATTTTTTTTCTTTGTATTAGGGCTAAATGAAATCATACTGTTTTTGTTCAAGCAATACAGGGGTTTGCAGTGGGTTGTGAAACAGTATGGGTGCATGTAAAGCAGGGAGTATTGCAGTCGGGATCTTGTGGTTTCTCTTTTGACCATAGTGGCCTGTGCTGCTTCACATATGATGCTTTAATATTAGCACAAGTTTTAATTCTGTTTTAATGAACACTGCTTCTGAGCTTGGTTTTGGTTACAAGCCATTATTTGGCTGGAAAATTCTCTTTCACTTTTGACCAAAAGTAATTCTGCTTCTCCTTCATATATTCTGCAATTGTGGGAGAAAAATGCAACTTAATTGTGTTCTGCTCCTGCTACAGCTGTCAGCACAGCGGTGAGGTCCTGTAGATAATTGATTTCTGTTTTTGTTGTAAAGAAAAACGTTGGCCTTCTCTGAAAAATAAACTCCCTTGTTCCCTAATCTGCTTGTGTCATATCATAACTCGAGCTCCTTTGGATTTGCTACAGGCAGGGGAGTGCGTCTGTATTACATTGGCGGAGAAGTTTTTGCCGAGTGCCTGAGTGATAGCGCGATCTTCGTTCAGAGCCCCAACTGTAATCAAAGATACGGCTGGCATCCTGCAACTGTGTGCAAAATTCCCCCAGGTTAGTAGCCTACCAAAAGTCTTGCGTGAAAGCACCCAGTGGAGTTATTCACTGAAGAATATTTGCTTTCCTTTTTTTGTAATTTCTTCATAGATTCAGTTGTCTGTGTAGCAAACACAAGTGTATTCACTGACTGTACCTTTTTAACTCTTCATAGGATGCAATCTAAAAATCTTTAATAACCAAGAATTTGCTGCTCTTCTGGCTCAATCTGTGAATCAGGGCTTTGAAGCAGTTTATCAGCTTACTAGAATGTGTACCATAAGAATGAGCTTTGTTAAAGGATGGGGGGCTGAATACAGGTAAGAAAAGAAAACCCTTTGTCCTTAAATTTAGAGTTAGTAATTTTTGTTCTTTCGCTAGTATACCGTTTCTGTCTGGCTTGAAAGCCATACTTACGCACTTCTTGCTGCTATTGTGGATATGCTGTCTGTAAATTGAACCCATATTTTCCTTTTTTGTCTCCCTCAGCTATGGAACTGCTAAGTTACAAAGTCCATAAACTGATTTTAGTGTTGCATTGAAGCCAACTATTGAGCAAGGAATGTCGTCAAAGTTCCGTTCCCTTGCTCAGTCCTGCTGGCTTGCATGTTGTGGTGAAATCTGTGACAACATACTGAAGTTTCACAGTTTGTGCTTTGAGATTATTTGCTGTTTGTTAGACCTGCAGTCATTCTGGTCTCTGTCCTGTTCTGCATGTAGCATGAGCTCCTTAGGTTGTGGTGCAGGATGGGGTTGGTGGTACCCAACAGAGAGACTTGCAGTGCCTCTTGCAGAATGAAATAGCTGGAGAGCATACGTCTAAGGGATGGCAAGTATTTTGGAACTTGTAGTGGAAAAAGCTTTGCAGGAGTAAGATGACTGTGTTTATGTAGTAAAACTTCTAAAAACAGTTCTTTGAGTGGAAAAAATAGCACCCTATCTGCTTTTGAATAGATTCCAATTGTATTCTCTATTAGCACAAATGAAAAGCTGTAGTTGAGGACAGTGCCTGTTTTTAATGTAGTATGGAAATTCAGGAAGAAAAGGAATTGACTTCTAACTAAGCAGTTTTCAAGATTTCATTATTTTGGAGAGTTAGAACTGTGGTTTTAAACAAACTTTTTAAACCTCTCTAGAAAGTGTCCTCTGAGAGAATGAAGTCTGACATGTCAATACCCTAATGCAATACATAATGATTTTTTTTTTTAAGCCATATCATTTCTGAAGTTGAAAAATGGCATGTAGGCTCCACTTGGGTTGATTCCTTTATCTGCGCTTGAAATACATACATGTAAATAGTAGTGTCAGTATGTGAGGGAGTTTTCTCAGCTAAATGAAGCCAATTTTGTAATAATCTAATGAGATGAAATGAGAAATTTGAGTAATGGAATAAATTGGTACCTCTTTGTTAGGAAGAGGTACACAAGAAAAAATCTGGCTCAGGTTTAAAGAGCTATTGGATTTGGCTCTGAAGGAGTATGTATACACTTAGGCATAATTAAATTCATCATTCAAATCTGAGCAGAAGAAAGGCTTAATCAGGCAGATTATATAGAGGCATCTTGAAGTGAACAGAGTGTAAGTGCTGGTTTAAAACTGTGGGGAGGCTTTTGTTAAAGTTACTTCTAAATGAGGAGAATGTTGGTAGGTAGTCTATAAACTGTTCGTAGACCACAGGATTGAAAAAATGCCGTGGTAGCACTGCCAAAATAGCATAAAAACTGGTAGCTGACTAATGCTGAACTAGTTTCTTTGCACTTCTCTTTTAGATCATGCTAATAAATTACTGATACACAAAGCTTGTAAATATGCTGCAGTTGGGATTAGAGCAAGAAGAGGTAGCTCTGGCAAACAGAGCCTTGAATTTAAATTAATGTACTCTGACTTGTCAGAATGGCCCAGGAAACACTGTAAACTCCATCACACTTTTTAAAACGTCCATGCTTCATTATTATGTGAAAAAACATTTCTCACAGAACAGGCTTGGGCAAAGGCAAAGCATTGCTTGCATTTTAGGCGTATGTGCATAAATATGCAGGTATGGCAAGGTGATACATTTTATAGGCTTGCTAGAAAAAATACCTTACAAAGCTTTTTGCTATGTTACATGTTGGCCCAAATTGGGGATGGTAGAAGTTTAGAAGTTCGGATCACCAGTTAAGTGTTCATGTTAGTGCAGGAACTATCCAGGTCCAGGATCATCTTTTAGAGAATGTTCAGTAGAGGTAATTAGTGATCTTTAAACTGGAAATCTGTGGGTTGAAGAGGCTGAGTTCTTAGCTTTAAGATGGTTGCTTAGTGACTGTCAGTATTTAATCAATTTTTACCAGCCTCGTGCAAAGCCAGAGTTGTTGAACAGAACCAGTTGTAAAATTTTGAGGAAGTGTGTTGTGAAATACGTTGTAGGGGAGTTGACAGTGGTGGAATAATGAACTTCCTTTTTTGGGAGAGGATTCAAGAGTAAATGGAATTATATTTCCTGTGGTTTAGATTTGTTTTTCAGTTGCATCACTTTGTTCTGACATAGGCATTTGGGGCTAAGATAACTGTTCTGTAGAGTGCTGAAAGAGCACACACCCCAGCTGCTGTCTTCTCCTAGAAAATGTGAAACTTTTGAAATCAATCTTCACTATCCTAATCTTTCTGCCTTTTCAGTTCCTCTGTTTATATAAGCAGGCTTCCTTAAAGCAGAGGGCTGCAGTGCCGACAGTAAAAATGAAGGAGCTGGGTTTGTGTCTGACTAATCTGCTGCCTTTGAATCTTGGGATAGCTGGAATTACTAGGAAAAACTGGCTTAGCAACCACAGTCTTGCCAATCTAGTTAGGGAAAACTCCCATGCCTGGAGTGGGTACAGTGAAATAACAGGATTTCTCAGTCAGAGTATGTCCAATACTGATTTCTTTACTTTGGAGATCAGAAGGAAGATGTTTGAATAACAGGTCTCTGAAACAAAGGAACATGCAAGAGAGGATGAAGCTTTTATGGTTGTCAGCCTTCAACTTTACTGGAAGTTGCTATATAGTGTTTAATTAAGGGCTTCTATTGTGGAAAATTAGAGGCAAGTTAATAAAAAAGACAAGAGAAACACAATTTCTGCTCCATTTGTTTGTGTGAGGATGTTGCAGTACAAAACACATATAGAAGTGTAAGATTACAGGAAATCAGAGATAAAGTTTGGTGTTCTTTTGAGATACCATCAGTTAGCAGAGTATAACCACACATCATGTTTTGATGCAGTGTTTCTGACAACATCTACCAATTTCCTTATACATTTATCATGTCATTTGCTCCAAAAAGCCAGAGCTTATGATCACCATAGCATTGTGCTGTTTGGCCACCCTGACAGTGCAGAGCCAAGAGTTTCTATTCCATATTTCTCAGTAGCTGTCTATAAAATTCAAATCCAGTTATGCATGCAGACTCTTGGAAGATTGAGATACAGCTGCACACAGTTGTTTGTGGTGTGAATACTGCATTGGTTGGACAACCTTCACTTCTGAATTTCCTTTTAGAAGTAGGGCACTTGGTGTGGCACTTGAAGGGAGTACTGCTGTTACTATTCTCCAGAGGGGAATATTCTTGATTTATTATAGACAAACATGTAATTATTGATGTATCTTACATATGTGAAGTGCTTTGGAGTTTTGAGGCTTTTTTTTTTTCTGGAAAAAGTTTGGTAGCAGTTACAATAATGGCAGGTATTATATCTCTGTTTTTTTCTCTGAAACATATTTATTCATATGATGCAGAATTTGTGGCAGCTGAACCTGCTTTCTGGCTGCAGTGATTTGACCCTGGCTGGATTTCAGGCAGCCACCAAAGCAGCTCTCTCACTCCCCTACACAGCTGGGCAGGGGAGAGAAAATAGAGCAGAATGGTCATGAGTTGAGATAAGGACCGTGAGAGATCCCTCACCAAATACCATCGTGGGAAAAACAGACTTGAATCAGAGTTACTGAATGAATTTATTGCTAACACAGTCAGAGCAAGATAATGAGAAGTAAAATAAGACTTTAAGCACCTTCCCCCCCCTTGCCAGCTCTTCCTCTTCCCTCAGCTGCGAAGGGAGGTAGAAATGGGTGTCATGGTCATTTCCTCACGTGTTATTCCTATCACTGCTCAGGGAGGAGTTGGAATCTTTCCCCTGCTCCAGCATGAGGTTCCTGCCATGGGAGACAGTTTTACATTAACTTCTCCAGTATGAGCCCATCCCATGGGCGACAATTCACCATGAACTCCTGCAGTGTGGGTCACTGTTCCAAAGGGTGCAGTCTGCTGTCCAAAGGACAGGCTACTCCAGCCTGGGCTTCTCTCTGGGTCACAGGCTTGTCTCAGGCATGCCCCTGCTCTGGCATGAGCTCCTCCAGGAGCTGCAGGTGCATCTCTGCATCCTGGTGCCCTCCGTGGCCTCAGGGACACAGCTGCCTCACCAGGGGCTGCAGGGGAATCTCAGCTCTGGCACCTGGGGCAGCTCCTGCCCCTCCTCCTGGCCTCACCTTGGTGTCTGCAGAGTTGTTCCTCTCACCTGTTCTCACCCCTTTCTTCTCTGGCCACAATTGCAACTGGGCAACAACTTTAGTTTCTTCTTAAATCTGTTATCCCAGAGGCATCGCCATTCCTAACTGGCCCAGCCTTGACCAGCAGCACGTCCATCTTTGCAGCTGCCAAGGATGGACTCTGTCAGACATGGTGGAAGCTCCTGGCAGCTTCTCACAGAAGCCACCCCTGCAACTACCAAAACCTGGCCTCACCAACCCAGTACAGTGACTTTTCCCTATTCTTTGTTTTCTAGGCGGCAGACAGTAACAAGCACTCCTTGCTGGATTGAGCTTCACCTGAACGGGCCTCTACAGTGGCTGGACAAAGTATTGACTCAGATGGGCTCTCCTTCAGTTCGCTGCTCCAGCATGTCCTAAAACTCTCCTCTGTCACCAGTGGGCTAAAAATCGAGTCCAGTCAACAGACTTAATATAACAGCTTGTCTGTCGTAGTATTTGTGTGTGGTCCCCATGAACTGTTTACTATCTAAAAAGGTTTTTTAAAAAGAAAAAAAAAAAAAAAGAAAAAGAAAAAAAAAAGAAAAGAAAAAAAAAAAGAAAAAACAGCACTTGAGGTCTCATCAGTTAAAGCACCTTGTGGATTCTGTTTCCTATACTCTGATACTAGATGAAAATTTAGTGTATAGAAAAGCCTTCTTCAGAAAGAAGGGACAGTTCTAAAGACTCTTTAATGGTGTTTTTTATTGGGTATATAATTGAGTGTCCTAATGGTTATCAATAACATGAATAGCTAAGTATATATGCAGATAATGTATCACGATCTCAGATATCACAGTATTGTGCTGTTCTACATTTTAGTTCCCATAAATAGTCATTTTGGTTTTTTGATTGGGGCAAGTATCCCATGAAATTCCGAGACTTTGCTCCCTTATTCTTTTATATTTTTTTAATATAAGCAGGTTTTCAAGTTGTCCTAAACATAAAAAGACTTTCCTTATAGAAAAGCGTAATTTTTTGCTGCGTTCTTAAAGAAAAAGAAAGTCCCTCCATTGGAAGGGAAAGAAACGTCTTGAGATTCATCTGTGAAGACTTAAGACACTTTATATACTTAATGGGGCCTAAAGTGAATTCATATTATAAATTCTGAGTATCCATCACACTAGCAGTTACTTTTTCATACCTGTCTGGGTTGATGCATCTGTTGCCAGCAGTATTGCTGGCAGTGCTGTAATTTGGGACTTTTTTTGTACCTTGAGTCATTGAAATGAGTGGTTTTTCTCATGGAATGGGAATTTACCATGGCTTTGGATATTTGATTAAGTGCACAAGCTTATTGACTTAACCCTTACAACTGTTTTTTTGGTTTTTTTTTTTTCACTGAATAAGTCTTACCCCTTCCTAGCTGTGTTTTTTTTCATCTTTTCATATGTCACTAAAAATAATGGGGTTTAGTTTTTGGAGCCAAATACCTTGAAAAATCATTTCCTGGGGTAAGCTAGACTCTTTTTGTTTAGGTTTTAAATAGATGCAGCTTCTTAACATATTTCAGTAACAGAATTTAAATTTCTTATCTGAGTCGCTTCTATAGTTTACTTACACACCAGATCATATGCATTCATTATGTCATAATGGGCCTTGTTATTAAAAGTAGTTGCTTCTGCAAAACCTCTAGGATAGTGGTTGCTGAGGTATGACCAGCGAAGGAGGACTTCCAGGTTCTTCATGACAGTGCATGTTATTGTGAACCCTTGGACACTACAGCTGCACCATATTAAAAATATTCCGAAATATATTCTACAAATAAGTCTGGGTTGGGGATGGGTTGGGAAACTGTATAGAAGGGTTATTCTGACTTGAAAAGTACACATCTTACTAACAATCTTGTGATCTAGCTGTCTGTCATTCTTTTGTTATTGTGGCAGTAGCAGGATTGCCTTTGTCTGTTTTTTTTCATTGTTTCATCAATTACACTAGTTCTGTACTTCGTAAGTACAGCTAGTGATAACTTAGCTTTGAGAACAAAAATGTGGCCAGTGTTACAGCTATTAATCACTTGACTGAATTGATGATAGTGATGGATATTTTTATGCCATAATGACTAGGGCATAGAAGCAATACCAAAAATCAAGCCTTGAAAAAGTGGGCCAGACACCTTTCAAAAATTGGCAAAGCAGTTACCAGTTTGTGCTAGTTTTACCAGTAGACTAATGTATTGGTAGAACTCGTGAACCTAAGAGATAAGCTTCATGCGTGTTGCATTTGCCTAATATGTGAATACACTAATAAAAGTTTTAATTCTCACAATGGCTCTTTGGTTCTTTTTTTTTTTTTCAATTAATTGCTGTCTATATTTTTTTGTTGGAGGTTAGAAGTTACCCTCGCTCACCCAGATAAATGGCACAAGTGTCCTGCATATGGTGGGTGGAAAGGTAGAGTTTAGATATTAATACCACTTTCCATGCAGCTGTTGTGGAGGTTCTGGGTCTGTGTGTGTTTGGTGATGCAGACTCCTTCCTGATGGAGTTTATTAAAGCAGTTGCTTTTCCCTGCCACAATCAAATTGCATCCTACTATCTCTGGTGTTTACTTTTACCTTTGAGACAGATAAGAGCAACTTGTCTGTGTCAGACTTAAATTTTTGAGCAGGTTGCAGCTTGAATCAGTTGGGTGGCCTAATTCTGTGATCTCCTTGCTGTGGATTCCTGAATGTGCCTTTCACCTGTGGCAGTGTTAGTTGCTTTGCCTTGAACCTTGTAGTAACCTTGACTCTGCCTCTTCTTGTGGTGGGGACTTCCAAGGAGAGTGCCAGGATCTTGCAGACAGTGCCTGTGGTGCTGCCTGTGTGCAGGACCATTCAGAAGTCACTGTTTTTGACTTCTGCTGGTGCCATGTTGTGCCATTGCTGCCAGCCACAGATTAGAGGCACAAGGGAACTTACCTGTGTTTGTTATGTTTGCTTGTCTGTGTTCCATTTAAAGGCCTTTGGCAGTTCCTGACCTCTTTTTCTTAATCCACTGCCTTTCTGATTTATTCATTGCTGTTCTGCTCTTCTTAAAAATCATGCAGATGACCCCAGAATTTTAATGCAGAATGCCCGTGGTACTTAAGGAATGGGACTTTCTCCCTCTCCTATTCTGCTAGTCAAAGTACTGATGTCCAAAATACAAATAAAAAGTGAATTATTTTTTTTTTTCAGTGAGTCTGTTTTCTAGAATAAAACACATAGCAAGCAGGGAGTACTCAAGTGGAGATGCTTTCAGTGAAGTATGGGTTGCCAGCTGCTTATCTGTAACAGAGCTGGAAAAACTCTGTACAAACTATTTGTTGCACTGACTTTTAATTCCATGAACCTGGGTCCTGATCTCTTGTCACTAGCCCTGCCAGAGCTTGAGTTTCTTAGTATTGCCAAAGCTGAGTAATAACCAAACACCAGGTAGCTGATGTACACATCTAAGCCTAAAAATTATTTTTGAGTTGCCATTTGTCAACTTGGAAGCACAGAGTGGCTTTTCTGAACTCTTCTTCCAAAGAAAAACCTGATTTAGTTTATAAGTTGTCTCAGGGCTGAGGCTTTGATAACAATGTCAAATGCCTGGACATTTGCAGCTTTAAACTGTGAGAATTGAGTCATTCCCCTTCTTTTTGTGCATGGTTCCTGTCTAGGTGGCAAGCTCCATGCAATAGGAATTCTCTTCTTGTACTTCATGATTTTGTGTGGGTCCTTTGACTTCCAGGTGGTGCTACACAAATCCAGAACACCTTGAGAGCTGTGGTGTTTTCTTGTTTTTATTCAGAATATTGTGTTTAACCAGAACTTAACCTCCTTGAGACCAATTGCAGGCAAGGAGAGTAAATAATTTAACTTCAGACTCCCTGTAAAATCAGCAGAGAGAGGTAAAATCTGAATTTGGCTGTCTGGTAGCATAGGCTGTTGGTTGAGGGGCCTGTTTTAAGTGCATAAAGTAAGTACAAATATCTCCCATAAAAGGTTCTCTGGGTGCTATCGAAGTATTCAGCTAAGATGTTTAGGAATAATAGGTTTAAACTAATTAACACACAGCTAGAAATTGCAACTACTATTCTTCACCAAGCTCTTTATTTTCATGTGTCCAACTTCTCATGTTAAAGTGGGAGGGTGTGAAGTTTGGGGGTTTGATAATCATCTGCAGCTCTGAATAGCTGGCACAATGAACTGTGTTTTGTTTTAGCCTTCGAACTTGTCACACTTCGTTGTGGTTACAGTTTTTTTTTTTAGCATTGCAAACTGAAAGCTTACTGCAGCTGGGTTTTGCGTTAAAATACTGTGAAATACAGGATTTCACTATACTCCACCCACACAGTGTTCTACTTGAGTATGAAGCACTGTTCTTTTTACCAAAACAAGTTTGACTAACCTAATTTTGGGGATGCTGAAGCTTCAGTGCTAGCTCTGAAGCATCATTGAAGTACTGTCTTTGTTTAAGAAGTTATAAAAATAGCAAATAACATGCTAGCTGCATTAATAACTGCTCCTGGAAGAACCTGCTTAGAGGCTTAATTTGCAACTGGTCTGAAACTTTATCACTATTAAGAAAACATTAATGAAATGTGTTTTCCCTGACCACTTAAGCTTGGCTAGTGAATAACTGTAATAAACCATATTAAAGAAGACCATTTAAAAAACCCTTCAGTCTTGTTGGTTCTCTTTTCTATCTCTCTTGGGTAAAAGGTTCTCTGAGTAAGGTTGACATTTATTCTCTCGGGGAAAGCACAGTGTGTGGAGCAGGGTTCTAGTCCTGGACTGTCACAGCTACAAGTGCTAGAACCAAGGCTTCAAAGCTGAGAGCAGTCTTTGATGTTGCAGTAGCTGTTGTTTCATTAACTGTAATCAGGATTAAATCTAAATAGCTGGCAGAAGAAAAATGAATGACAACACTAATGTAGTGATGTCAGACCTCGGTCCTCTCGATTCTTCTTCCCTGTGTAGAAGATTGAGTCAGAATGGATTTGGTAAAGCCCAGTTGCTTGTCCTGTTCCTTTTGGAGTAAGATCCAAAGTGTCTCTGGATCCAGACATTCTGGCCCTACTGTTTTCCCAGCAGGGGAAGGTGAAACAAAGCAAGCTTCTGACACTTGATTTTTCTGTTAGCAGCAGAATTTTTGCTCTATTTGCTTGCCTAAAACTATAATAAGGTATCATAAAGAATTTATGCCTCATGAATTAATTGAGCTTATGAGCATTGTGTACCTGAGGCTGCAAATTCAGTTTGATTTTAAAACTTACTCTGTTTTAAAGTCTTGTTTGCTTGCCTTTTCATTTTGAAGTAAAATTCCAAGAACAGCTGTTGTGCACTTAATGTAGAGGCTTATTAAATATAGGTTGCCAGCAGTTGCAGTTTATCTTTAGGTAAAGAGTTAGATGCTCTCCATCCGTTCATATTTAATCTTGAAGAGAAGTTGTTTAGAAGATGGTCACTTTTGATCAAGGAGTAACTACACAGGGAGGCTGGAGCCTCAAATGTGCACGCAGTGTCTGAGGAAACAGGAGTAGAGGCAGGTCAAGGTGGAGAGCCAGGTCCTGGACCAGGGAATTGCAGACACCCTGAGAACCTGCCACACACTCAGAACTCTTAAGAGATACCAAACAGCTGGGCAGATAGACTGGAATTGTCTAGATCCATTAATTACTTTAAAATGACATCAATGCATAATGAATTTAGAAACACTTCAAAGTCCTCTCTCTTCTGTTTGTAGCACGTCCTTGAAGAGTGGATCTTCAGAATTCACAAGGTGAATCTGAGGAAAATGTGTGTGTGTGAGCTGGTGAGATTCATTTGGGGGTTACTCAGTATGGATTCCCTGTGGCTTTCACACCTGTGTGTTGGTGTATTTTTTTTTCCCCGCTATGCAATCACTGATGGAGTCTGTGGTTAAAAACAAAAAGCCTCAGGCAGCAGAGGTGAGCTTCCGGGGAGAGGGGCAGGACTTGGTCCTAGTAAAGCTCTCTCTGGGAAGAATCACTTGCTGTGTGGAGATCTGTGAGCTGCAGGAGGAATTACCCAGCTGGGTAACACCATGTGAAGAACAGTGTACTGCCACAGGGGCTGTTGATTTAGGTACAGGCCCAAACAAAATTTCTTATGGGCCTGAACCAGTTTGTTCACAGATGGAGTTAGTTGTGCAGTGTGCCTGTTCTGTGCCTCCTCATGTGCTTGGTTCCAAAGGTGGGGGAGCCTGGGCTGGTCTCCCCTGCAGGCATAAATGGGTGTGGATCAGCAGGGTCCAGTTGAGGGCTGAATGAATAATCACTACCCAGGCTGCTGCCTAATAGTGGAAAAAGGACTTTTGCCATGTGTTTTTGTAAGTGGTCTGATGGAATGCCAAGGGCATTAAGTTTGGTAGAGGAGGTCCTGGAAGAAAAAAAATAATTGTAGCAAGGAACAAATTAAATTGTCTTTTGGATGAAGAGTTGTGAAGCATCTGAGGAGCTCAGCAGCATGGCAGGACTGTCAGGTGCTGAGGCAGGCGGTGGGTTGGTAAGCACTGTGGTCACTCTGGAGAGTGTCCGTGTCCAGACTGGACATTTCTAACAGGATCATTTTGCTCAGGAGATGCATCTCCATCAGGGAGGTGTGTATTCACAACCCGACATCTCTGTTGGTACTTAGGCCTGGGAAATGATAACATTAATTTAGAAACAATAATCTCCTTCTAGACAAGTACACTTATCTTTTCTTCTACAGCTTCAGTAGTCTAAGAGTCCAATGGGAAGAAAAACAACAGCAATTAGCAACGCTGCTGTTAGTACTGATGGGAGGGAAAATGTCTTCATAATGTATTCAGACTTTGAGGTTTGTGCAGCATACGAAATTAAAATGGGCAAAGAGCCAAGGCTGAGAAATACTAGGGTTTAGTAAAAGAGGAAGAGTGGTGGAGCTTAAAAAAAGAATGAGAGGGTGGCTGATGCTCAGCCTCAGCAGTGATACGTGGCCACAAAGACACCCTGGGCAGCTATCTGAACACTTGTGATAGGCATCTGCTAGTTGAAGATCATAAAACTCATTTTCCTTTTGTTGCAGCACTGAAAGGGTTGTTGGAGCACAGGAGCAGATTAAATGGAAATGGAGCTGAGGAGCACAAATCCAGTTTTGCTTCTCTTGTTGTCAAAGATAAGGCTCAGCATTGTCTCTTCTGGAGCAACTTGAGTTCAAGACGGAAGAACCGACAGGACTTGTCCTGTCTCCTGGTAGTGACCTGACTATGAGGATAAGCAGTCTTATAAATAAGTTATAGTGAATACCTCACAGCCTCTGTGGGAAGAGGTTTTCTGTAATATCTGCATTAATTTTTATTCTGAAAAAGACATTTTTAGCTTTTTCTTTAATGCTCGGACACTCCTTGGGAGTGTTCAAGTGCTCCTTGGCAAATAATACATCTCATCCTGTAGCATGAAGGTGTTTTGTGGTGGGGTTTTGGGAGGGATGGCTTTATTTTTGAGGGATTTAGAAGAGAGACTGACTTACTGAAAATAAGTAAAAAAACTTTTTTGTGTCCTGCTTTTGTTCTAAAAACTCTTAGTTCAAAATTAGTGGAGATTTGCGTGACAGCAGCCACGCTTGTAAAATGTGGAGAAAACACTATGATCCTCTGAGGCCCCGAGGAAGAATATTAAAGAGGAAATTTTTCCAGAATACTTATTAGTATTCTAATAGCAGGAAGTACTGTTAGAAAGGGGGAAGAAAGAAACCAGCTTCTAAGTTTTCTGCTTTAAAACAGGGCGGGGGAGTTAGGAATGGAATTAGCGTGCAAGTAACAGTCTTAAGTATTTTAATTGTGTTTGAATTGCACTGGGTTGAAACTTGCCTGGCTGATGGACCAAAGCCTTGATGAAGTGAAGCTTGAAGAGACTTAATTTCAAGCATAGGACACTCAGTCCTAAATGTGCATTATATTTTTAGTTTGCTGTGTCAACAGACACCCTTGTTCTGTGTAGTTTTGCTTGGCTGACAAAAGCGGTGTGACAAAGGTGTTCTCCCTCCACCGAAGACTCTTGGAAACAGGTCAGCCATTGGTTGAATTATTGATTTTGTGTGATGTAAGAAACTAACCTGGTGCCTCTGGGAAGGCAGTTCTGATCTCAGTGCCATCCCGAGGACACAAACTCAAGATCAGTACTCTCATTTCCCATGCGCACGTTCACACGTACCCTCTTGGACCTTACTTTTGATCATGCTGAAATCAAGGGGGTCCAACAGAGGTTTGCTGCAGTAATGCCACGATTACATGATAATGACCATAACTTTTGTGTTCTCTCTGAGCTCCACCTGCTGTGATGCGTTTACACAAGTGGACCCTTTGGTAGTGAAAACCCTGGAGCTCGTCCAAAAGGTGACTGTAAAATTTTGGGATCTGTTTGTATCCAGTGCTTCCCCCAGGCATGCTCTGAGGGCCTATCCTGACTTTGGGATGATGAGCAGAACTCTGGGAAATTTTATCTCTGGCATGAATTAAGCAAAGATTCCCCTTGTCTGCCCTCAGTCTCCCAAGTCTGCTGCTGTCAAAAGATCTGGGCATGTTTAGAACTGATGTCCTGTTCATTAGCACTGCAGTAGGTGGTACTGGTCACACCAGTTGCTCATGTGGGGCCTGTTGTGTCCAGCTGTGTGTCTAACAAAAAATAAAGACAGATGTATTTCTGACTGTGGCCTGAGGAGCTCCAGTGTCCTTGCAGAGGGTGCTGCTAGCCTAAATTTCCCATGGCCCTGTCAAAAGCCAGTTCTGTGGATGGGCCAACTTTTGAAAAGCATTTTTATTTCTTTTATATTAGGCCAAATCATTGAAAGTCATCTAATTAAGGAAAAAGCCACCTAGTTAAGGAGGTGCCTTATAAACAATGGAGGAGCAAGGGACTAATTTGTGGAGTTCTTCCCTTGCATGGGGTGTTTTAATGACACATCCAGTTCAACCCAAAATTCATGTATAGGATGCTAATACTGGTGTGCCTTCATCCATAGAGTTCTGTCTATAAGACTTTCCCCAGCTGTGATTGAGCCAATTCTGAAACAAATGATTTTCAAGATGTGCCTTTTGAGGTGTACAGCAGGTATTCCCCCTCATTTTATATTCTTTACTGTCCTGTGCTCTGGCTGGCTTGGATGAAAAAGCCTTTCACTGAGTAGTATGGGATTTTTTTTGTATTTTGTCTTCTTGTTATCCATGTGGTCAAGAAAATGTCAACTCTGTGATGAGCCAGGTCCCTCAGAGCCTCTTCCCTACAGAAGAGAACTGATTAAGTGTGCAGATTAAAAAGGAATGAAATACTCATACTGAACATGATCGAGGTAATACCATAATTTCAGAAGTCAAAAAAGAGATCTCTTTTCTCAGCCTCACTTCCTTAAAAGGTGTTTGTAGGGGTTGTTTCATCCAGAAGAGGCATCAGATTCTCTGCACGCGGGCGTCAAACCTCCACAGCCATGGGAGGGAAAGCGATCTGCTAAAAGTTTGTGTGGAGGAGTGCCAGGGGAGGCAGACTGAGATGAGCAGTATCTGTGTACAGATGGAAAGCAGATAAGGGCAGTCAGTGGGTAGTGTTTTATGCCCTTGTTTTGCTGGAGTCCTCGGGTACTTCTCGCCTGTGTCAGCCCTACGTACTTTCAAATAAGGTTAAACTCCTGGGGAATTTCTCGGTTGCCATCACCAGGGGATGCATCTGCAGCACCAGCATTTAAACCCACGTCTTCCTGCCTTCCAGCCTCAGGCTGATTTCATGAAGCCACAGTATTTTTCTGACAGGGCACCACAGTTGGCAGCCCATAGCTCTGAGTCATGGAAACTTTGAAGTGACTTGTGTATGGCTACAGAGCTGTTTTGTTTTGTGCCCCCCCTTTCCTTTGGCTTGTGGAGCTGGTTTGGTTTGAGCCCAGTGAGACCCATCAGGGTCTCTTGTCCTTGGTTAATGAGACAGTAGTGGAGGTGCTGTGACCAGAATGTAACTCAAGAGGAGGGTTTGCTTTCTGACCAGCTGAAACTGGAATGTATCTTCTTCAAAGAGGCAAAATAATGAGAAACAGGTGTTGATATTTATGAAACTGGTTGTACAGCTGTTGACTGACTATTTTTGCTCTGGGTAATCTTGGAATTTGCAGATGTGACACCACTACAAGCTGCCCTTTCTTGTGGGGAGGGTAAAGCTGCTTTGGACAAGGCCTGAGAACCTTTACTATGCTTGGTTCCTTATGTAAGAGAAGCTCATTTGACCTTGGGCATTAACCCAACATGTGTTTCCAAAGAGATCCGATAAACAATCTGTGCACTTCTCACCTCACAGAGAAGGTGGGTGAGGATGGACAGTGACACAGCGTGCTGTGTTGCTGCCAGCAGGGTTTTAAATATAACCTGGGGCTTGTAACAGTGGAGAAGTCTGAGACAACAAAAGCAAATTCTCACCTGGACTTTAGTGTTGTGTTAGGAATTACTCACTTCTTTGAAGATTAATTATTTAAAACTACCATTAAAAAAAAAAATGAGGGTACCTTTGTTGATTAAAATGTTGTAAGAAATTTAAAATATCAAGAAAGCTTTTATTGAACAGTGCTAGGTGGTAGTTTTCAATTTACACAAGAGAAGCAACCAGATTTTGTTATATTTGGATTATATTTGGATATATAGGGGGAAAAGAAGTAGTTTTCAATTTACACAAGAGAAGCAACCAGATTTTGTTATATTTGGATTATATTTGGATATATAGGGGGAAAAGAAGTGCCAAGCACTTTTGACAAAGTTGAAATATTGCATGGTAAAGTGTTGGTTATGTGGGTTTGTTGAATAAAAGCAAAGCAGATAATTTGGTCACTTGGCCATCATTCCAGGCAGACAAACTCCCTAAGCTAATGTCATCCCATGTGTCTCCAGCTATTTCAAAATTAAATTCTTCTGACAAGCCTTCTGCTGAATTTTTCTCTCTTTGAATCTTCCTTTCCCTTATAGCATGGAAATGATCTGTCTTTCCACAGAAGGTGGGCTTTCAGTTATGAAGTTCCTCCAGCTGTGGTTGTTTACATCACAGTAACTTCCCAAAATTGCTGTATGAATTCAGGGTGCTTCTAAACCCCTGTCCTTACCTTCTAACAATGGGACTCCAAAAATTGTCCATGCTATGTTGTTCTTTAACTCTCCAACCTCATTGTCTCACAGCCTGGAGAAGCAATCCCTTTATCTGTGTTATTGACAGGTGACATCTTCCCCTCTCAAGATGGTTTGTTCAAAACTCCAGGTCTCACCAAGCTAGAATTTGGGGGAAAAAAGCCACAAAAACACAATTCGAAGGCATCCTACAGTGATTGCCCTGTATTGCTTGGTGGGATCTCCGGTGGGTCCCAAATTTGACTGGAATCATATATTACTGTGAGAATGGAGTTTGTTAGAGCATCTTGTGACTCTTTAGCAAGGCAATCTTCACTCCCTATGGGCATGGTTTCCCCTCTGCTAAACTTGATCCTGCAGTTGACATCCCAGCCAGCCCCATGGCCAGATGGTGTCTGTCGCTCGTGGGCACATGGCCTTTGTTCTTGGCTTGAGGTTTCATCTGCAAGCTTTGCTCCAGGTGTTCCCAGCTGGAGCTGTGCTCTCTTTAGTCTCCTGCCAGGCTTTCCCACAACAGCCTGGTCACTGTTTGTGCTGTGGCAGGACCCGTTGGGTGGTTGGGAATGAAAGCCTGCTTCTCCTTGGGTTGGTGTTAGTGAGTGCTGTCTTTTCTGGTCAGAGTAGCTCATACAGGCACCTTCAGTAGCCTTGGCATGGTCCTGGAAGACACAGAAATTTCACTTGCATGTCCTAAAGCTCTGGGCTGTTTTAAAAGGCATTCATGCAAACCTTTCTGTCTGTCAACTACAGTTTGCTGTATCAAAAACTATTACCTTTTCCTCTGTCAGGCAGTCCCTATTTCCATGTGGGTTTGGGGTAAAGACAACAGGATTTGCTTGTCTCGGCAGCTCCCCTCCTGCTTGTCCTTGAGTGCTCTAGGAGATGAACTGAGTAGAGTTTTGCTGGTTTTCCCCCAGGCAGGGGATCTATTTTGAAATTATTTCAAAGTCATGTGATGTGGGGTTAGCCCAGTGTAAATAAACCCAGCCTGCTTATTTCCCAGGTGATTGGGAAAGGTGGATGCCTCTGCTTTTGAGGTTCATGCCCAGGATCTTTCTGAGATGTTTTGGATTGCATGGTTACACTTTCCCAGAGTCTCTCAGGAAGCAAAGGGGCAGTCAGTGATGTGACCCAGGGAATGGCTGGAGCTGTGCCAGGGCAGGCTCGGGCTGAGTATCAGGGAAAGGTTCTCCCCCCAGAAGGTGCTGGCACTGCCCAGGCTCCCCAGGGAATGGGCACGGCCCCGAGGCTGCCAGAGCTCCAGGAGTGCTTGGACAGCACTGCCAGGGATGCCCAGGGTGGGGTTGTTGGGGGGTCTGTGCAGGGACAGGGATGGGACTGGGTGATCCCTGTGGGTCCCTTCCAGCTCAGGAGATTGTGTGATTCTGTGACTCCTGAGCTTTGCTGCTGCTTTGTGAAGCTCTGAAGAAGACACAAATAATGGTTTGAAGATTGTGGCAGTTTGGAGACAGTTTTCAAAGTCTCCTTGTCTGCAGGGAGGGCTCAGAGCGTGGTCCAGGCTCTGCTCTGGGGCGCCCAGGAATGGTACCAGAGGAATGGGAAGGAACTGATGCCCAGGAAGTTCCACCTTCACCTGAAGATGGACGAGAACTTCTTCCCTGGGTGGTGACCAAGCACAGGACAAGCTACTCAGCGAGAGTGTGAAGTCTCCCTCACTGGGGGTGTTCCAGAACTATCAGGATGCAATAATGTGCCCTTTGCTCTGGTATGGCCCTGCTGGAGAAAGGAGGTGGGACCAACACCCACTGTGGACCCTTCCAGTCTGACCCATTCTGGGATTCTGTGATTTAGAATTCATGTCACAGTCTGCTAAAGACCAAAGTCCCTGAAATCTGTGTGGGATAATCTCTGGCCTTCTGAGCCAGAGATTTGCCCTCTTGCTTCATCCTGACTCTAAAATTCTGTACCTCACAGCTGGGATGTCCTACAGGTCTACTTGTTTGCTAATTCCTGTTCCCCCATAGTACCAGAGGTCAGAGATAAGGAAAGAGGATCTCCTAAAAGCAGCTTTCCCCTCTTCCTCTTCCAGCTTCTGGGACACCTGGTGGAGTCAGCAGCCTGTGTTTCCTCTCTGTCTCTTCTAAAATCTTTTGTCCTGGCTGTGGTTCGGGCATCTGTGTCCTTCATTCACTTTTTTGGGCTGTCATGAGGGGATGGAGGAAACCAGGCTCCTCATGGCTGACACAGCCCAGCTCTCAGGGAAGGAGTGTTCCTTCAGAGTCTTCCCTCCAAGCCCATGTGTAATTCACTCAAGACATTGATCCTGTCATCTTCCACATCTCCTCCAGGCAGAGTCCCCTCGCTGAAGCCCTGATAGCACTGGCAGTGCTGGGCTGGGCAGCTCCATGGCAGTGTTTTGGCACAGAGGGCTGACCCTCTGCCCTTGGAGTTAGTGACATATGGGAACTGATGGGTTTAGGTGGGGATAGGATCACACATGGGTGAAAAGCAGCTGAGCACACTGGTGGGTGTTCCCAGCTGCACATGTGGAGTCTGCTGGAACTGAGCTTCTGTATCTGAAAGGAAAATTAAATAGGTGTGATGGGCCTTCATCCACCCATGCACTGAGCTGTGGGCGCTGGTCCAGGCTCTGCAGAAGTCACTTCACCCTTTCCATGTCTCCAGAGCTGTGCTGGGGTGGTTGCAGGAAGATACAGAGCAATCTCCCTGCACAGACCATGAATAAATCTGTAAAAATATTGAAAAGAACATAATTTTAGCCACTTAATCACATACTAGGAGTGTAGGGGTTTTTTTTAAACTGAGGGTGGGCAGGCCCTGGCACAGGGTGCCCAGAGTAGCTGTGGCTGCCCCTGGATCCCTGGCAGTGTCCAAGGCCAGGCTGGATGGGGCTTGGAGCAGCCTGGGACAGTGGAAGGTGTCCCTGCCTGTGGCAGGGGGTGGAACTGGATGATCTTTAAAGTCCCTCTCAACCCAAACCATTCTGTGATTTTGTGAGGTCATTCAGATAAATGGTAATAGAGGGGGGAAAAAACCAAGAAATAGTGAAAACTCCTCTGTTATGCGGTAGCAATGACCACTGCATGCATTGGGAACTTATGGAAATGATGCACACACACAAAAAAAAACCAAACTGGAAAAGGGATCTGGGTCATCCTTGGTTTTTCTATTCTGATTACAGCTGACTATCCTTGCTATTTAAACCACATTTTATGGGGAGAAAAATTTGTGGTAGCCCCAAGCCATGAAAATTCAGATTTAATTTTATTTTTTAAGAAAAGAAAGCACACAGCAGAAGTTGAAATGAAAAAGCTAATGAAACCCATATCCCACCTAGCACTTGGACTGAAACTTTATAAACATGAAAGAAAATGTTCTTAAGTAAGCTAATGCTCTTTGAATAAGGAGGACTTTCTATGATCCACTCTGGTAGGGTTTGAACCGCTCTGTATTTCAGGCAGTCGGGAAAATAATGAGATTTTTATGTCAAATAATATTTTTCATATATTTTACTTAAAGCAATTCATTCCAGACTGATTTCTGCGTTGCCTCATCTCTTTTATAATATGCATCATTTTTATACTACCTGTAAGGACCCAGACTCCAAAATTCCTAGGATTTTGGGTTGTTTTTTTGGACAGATAAATGTTAATCTAACAGTCAGGGCCTTCATTTCAAGTGGAAGGGTAAATATGTGAAGGTTTCCCAGGAAATTTAATACACTGCAAGCTAAAAAAAAAAAAAAAAAATAGAAAAAAAGATGAAACCTTGAAATGCAGATGGGCATTATCAGTGTAATGTTATAGATGGGGGAAAACATCAAACATTGGCTAAATGCTAGTTAGGAGAAATAATTTTTAAAATTCCTGTCAGCTGGGATGAAGTTATGTGTCTGAGCTCCCCGTGGCCTTGAGAAGCCGCAGAGAGACGTACGTGTGGCAGAGCGCATCAAAACACCCCGGCTCCGACGGCAGGGAAAGTAAATTAAGGGAACAGGTTTGATCGTAAACCTCCTGGAAAATATGAGGATATTAAAGCCGGCTGGATAATTAGCATAATTACATCATAGCGAATGCAAAGGAGATCATCTTAAGGGATATGGTGTTGTGGGAGCTCGGCTTCGGCAGGGAGCGCATGTTGAACGACAGACTAATAGACTGCTCCGGGGAACAGAGCAGTAAAATCTTGTTATGAATTTGTTTATCAAGAATGCAGAGATAGGGAGGAACAGCGGTGGCAGTTAGTTGGCTGAATTATTGCTTTTTTAACCTTGCTTTCTGCTGATAGTCTTTTGTCAATACCTGGGCGTCCTGTTTATTTTTGGGGGCAGAGGGAAAAACAGGAGCTGGCAGATGGCCTTGAGGCCACCAGCACTTCGGGCACCTGCAAAGCAGGAGGCAGTTTTTGTGGCTGTTTCTTTCTCTCCCTCTCCTGTTGCCTTTGCCACCCTCTGCTTCTGGTTTTGCTGGTGCTTCAAGAAGTGGATCTGGCTCCTGCAGCAGTGTTGATTTGTTTTCATAGAATCACTGAGAAGTTCTGGTTGGGAGGGATATAAAATTTCATCCAGTACCACCCCTTGCCATGGGCAGGGACACCTTCCACCAGATCAAGTTGCTCCAAGCCCTGTCCAACCTGGCCTTGGACACTTCCAGGGATCCAAGGGCAGCCACAGCTGCTCTGGGCAACTGGCCTCTTTTCACCAAAATGGGAAGAGAAATGCTTGATGACTCATAGATGATCAAAATCTACTGGGAACATTTAAGATACTTTCTTAAATATCCTGATTTACTGCTTTGTGGATTTTCTGAGTAACCTGAGAATGTCTCCTGTGGGTTTTTGAGTTGGCACAAATGTGCCTGCACTGTTGTCATTCTGGGCTCTCCCCTCCTACGGCATCTTGAACCCACCCTCCAATTCAGGTCATGTCTGAAGGAGAATTGGTCTTGTCTGATCTTCTAGGGCCACCTGAAGGAAGATCCACACCTTTTACCCTGCCACAGTGTGAGCCTGATGCATCTCTCCTGTTTGGTCTGCCACTGATGAACCTTCTGGACAGCCAGGAGTCAGGGGTTCCAGCCTGGCAAGGGGAGGTGTGATCAGTGGGAAAACTCTCCCTGGTCACTTCCCCAGCTATGGAGGGGGTTGAAATGCAGTGGAAGATCTGGGAATAAATCACCACAGGTGGATGCTCAGAAGCTTAACACTGCATTAGCCTTGGCTATGTGTGGCACTTCACATCACACTGTAATTGACACCAAGCATCTTGGCAGTGCCCTGGGCCTTAGCAGGATCAGGCTGGTTGGCTCCTCCATCAAACTTCCAAAGTTTTTCTGCATAATCATGTTTTGTCCAAGTGTCAGTGCTGGGTTCATACTCTGGGCTTTTTGCGCTGTTGCATGAAAAATACTGATTTACACCTTTGAAATTAGCTACTGCTTTCTATAGGAGTGCAAAACAATTCCAAAAATCTTTACAAATGCTGCAGTTTTGAGCAATCTGTGCAATTCTACTCTGCCCTGGTGAGGCCCCACCTGAAGTTCTGCATCCAGTGGGGTCCTCAGCACAAGAAGGACGTGGAGCTGCTGGACCAAGTCCAGAGGAGACCACGGAGCTGATCCAAGGGCTGAGCACCTGGAGCCAGCCTGGGACAGATGGGGGTGTTCTCCTGGAGAAGGGTCTGGGGACACCTTATGTCAACCTTTTAGTACTAAATGGGGTTTTGGAAGAATCATGGGCACCGATTTTTTAGCAGGGCCTGATGTGACAGAACAAGGGGTGATGGTTTTAAACTGAAGTAGTATCAACTTATAGCAGGTATAAGGAAGAAGTTTTTTCTGCTTAGAGTGATGAGGCCCTGGCACAGGGTGCCCAGAGCAGCTGTGGCTGCCCCTGGATCCCTGGCAGTGTCCAAGGCCAGGCTGGATGGGGCTTGGAGCAGCCTGGGACAGTGGAAGGTGTCCCTGCCCATGGCAGGGGGTGGAATGAGATGAGGTTTAGGGCCCCTTCCAACCCAAACCATCCTGGGACTCTATTTCATGACTCTAAGTCATGTACCATGTTGTGAAGAACACGAATTTATGTTATTAGGTAGGTCCAGTTCTTGTCTGGGGCAGCTTTTTGCTCTTTGGTGGGAAATTAAGATGTGCATTTCTTTTCTTTCTCTGCCAGCAGCTTCACCTGCAGTGCATTTAGTACCAGGTCTTCCAAACACTCTGGTTCCCTGCTGAGCATAAACCTTGGCCTGTGTTTTCTTTGGCATCTGTTCTGGAGACTGCCAAGCCCTGAAAAAAATGGGTGCAGGAAATGTTCTGGTGCTTGGTGTTATGCCAAGGTGGGTGCTAGTAGTGAATCCTGACACTGCCTAAAACCTTCCCTCTCCTGGGGTGGGATTTGCAAGGGAGGTGCTGGGTGAAGGGAGCAGTAAATAATGCTGCTCTCCCAGGTGGGGTGAGATCCAAACCACTGACCTAAGAGAGCAGGACAAGACCTCACAACTAACTGCTGAGTCTTGGCAGCCTTCTGTGGTGTCCAAAATCAGCTTTTTTCCTGGCAGTGGGGGAAACATTAGGGATCTTTCTGTGTCTTCACACTCCTGTGGCTTTGCCAGTATGACCAAAGGCCAGGCAATCAGCTGCCTGTGGGCAAGGTGGTTAAATCCGGGGAAAAGCTGCTCAGATTTCACAGCTTTTCGCTGAATAAAATGAAATATCCACCTGATGGCAGCAGAGAACAGGGAATTGGAGAGCCCAGGCTGGGTGAGCGGTCGCCAGCCCCGCTGGCTGCTCAGTGCCCAACGTGCACTGGGGGATTCCCAAAATGTGGAATGTGCTTTGGTGATGTGGCCTCTCCATGGTGACAGCTGATGTCCCCTGTCCCCAAAAGAGCTCACTCACATCATCTCTGTGCCCTGCTGGAGAGGAAAAGGCCGTGTGGGGTTCAGGTACCCCTTTTGGGGATGCCAGGGTACAGTGAGCAGCACAAAGTGCCTGGTGTGGTTGGAGGATGAGTTCTGCCCAGCAGCAGCATGTCCAAAATCCGTGTGCAGAGGGCTGTGATGGCACAGCTGCAGGCTGGGTGCCCAGGGTGGCCCCTGCCAGTGGGGCTGGCCCCAGACACTGTCCCTCCAGCCATGGGCAGGATCCTGGTGGCAGTGTCAGTATCAGGGGGAGTGGGAGAACGGGACATGAACGGACCCAGCTGGGAATTTGGGCAAATCCCATGAAGTGTTCAGCACAAGAGCCCTCAAAGCAAAACTGGGAGCTGTTTTACAAGGCACAGAAGAACTGAAAAGCAGGAGAAGGGTAGGTACCAATTCACATCTTGGGGAAGGGGTGAGACCAGTGAACACAACTTGTAGTGGGCACCTTTCTGCAGAGCACAAATGGCTTTTTGTGGCCATACAATCAGCATCTTTCCAGGGTTTGCTGGAATAAGCAGGGATGTGGGTCTTCCCATGTGCCACAGAGTCATGGCAGCCATCTGTGGCACATTGCACTGAAGATAACTACTTTTATTTTCTTAATTGAAACTCTTGTTGAGAAATAATCCTGATCCTGTGACTTTAACTTCTGTTCTGACAAACTGTTTGCATCGGGGAATCAAGAAAAGTTTTAGGGAATGTCTCAAAGGAGCACTCTAAAAGCAAAATATATTTTAAATATGTTCCTTTTGGGTTGGGAAAAAGTATACTCTTAAGTGCTCCATTTGAAAAAACAAAGTGCAAAGCCCATCCTGCACCTTCTCTCCCCAAGCCCTGCTAGGATGTCCCCACCATTGCCATCAGCTCAGGTCACCAGCCAGGAGGGAGGATGATTTGCTGCCATGAAAATGTGGGGCTGCTTCAACCTGAAGCCCCTTCCAAGGCCATCCAGGGAGTGGAAGCTTGTTGTTGTCATTGCAAAGGTGAAGCCTGTGCCTATCCCTAGTGCCTGGGCTCTTGTTTTGATGTGTTTCAAGGGACCAAAGGGGAAAAAACAAAGCCAAGAAGGAACAAACCCAAACGCATCTGTTTGAAACCCATTGTATTTATTGAAAACTGTTAGGAAAAAAGTCTTTCTGTTAAGGGTTGTCCATCCCTGACAGAGCTGCCCAGGGCAGTGGTGGAGTTCCCATCCCTGGAGGGATTTAAAAGCTGTGTGGATGTGGCACCTGGGGACAGGGGGCAGTGGTGGCCTCAGCAGTGCTGGGTGAGTGGTTGGACTGGATGATCTTGGAGGACTTTTCTAACCTGAACAGTTCTGTGATTCTGTGCTGGCAGAGTAACACAGATGTTGTATGAACTTCTAAAAACAAACATGAAAGGTCACTGCTGCTGTTGTGAGCTTTGAAGAGCTGGTCTTTGTGTGATTAATGGCCCATTGATGGGAATAATTGGAAAACAGTATTTATATCCATATGACCTTCCAGTGACCAAGTAATCAGAGCAACAGCACGTCATTGATTTGGTGTCAGGTGAAGACCAGTTGGGAACACGCAGTGATGAGCAGGAGGGCAGCCTTGTTTGAAGACCAAGGAAAGCTGAACAAGTTGATTTCAAAGATAATCTCATTCTGCATTCAAAGCAAACCTTTAGCTAATAATGTTAAATGCTAACAAAAGAGACTATGGTCAGTTGAGGGTAATAAACTATTAATTGGAGCTTTGTCAGAAACGACTCTTGACCTTTGAGCCAAGACAATAAGCAATTGGGGGTCCTTTGTTTCTGTGTTCTTGACTGCAGCAGTGTCAAATGTTGGATACAGGTGAGTTATGTTGTTCTTCCCCTTTAGGAAAGGTGATGCCCGGTAATTTGAGGATATTCAGCAACTTAGAAACTAATTAGTTTAAAATTAAATTTTCCACTCTGCCAGGCCAAGCACAATAAGACAGGGCCTTAAGACACAAGAGAGCACTTTGGAAAGGAGTAAAGGGTGACTGGGCACATGAAAGAGCCCAGCACGCCTTTCAGGCAGATCCAGCCACCCTAATTAGGTGGAATACAAAACTGTCCCCCGGCTCCTGCAGATCTGAGCTGATGTCAGTGCTCATGGAATCCCAGAGCCCTGAAAGCTGCCAGGGCTGGGGGAGATCCCCCTGGTGTCCCAAATCCTCCCCATGCACCACTTTGCCATGGGATGGTCTCTGCCCACCTGTACTTTCAGTTCCTTTTCACTCTCCTCCCTTCTGCAGGAAACTGGGAGGATAAAACAAGCTCAGCTGCCTCACTGAAGACCATTTAAATTTTTTAAAAATTAATTAAAATAATTAAATTGATTAAATTAATTGTGGGCAGAAATGATGGGCTTGCCAGGCACTGCTGTGCCTGTTACATCCCACTGCTGATGTAGCTGAAATCGGCCTCTGGAGGGTGGAGACCCAAACCCCATCTCTTCCCTCACATTTGGATTTCCTTCTTGCGCCTCTTGCCCTCAGAGCCCCACTTTAGTTAAACCTAATGCTCCCCATTCCCAAGGTCCTAGTACAGCCCCAGATTTCTGGGAAGACTTTTGTGGGCTCCTCTCACCCCGTGTGCATCTCAGGGCTGAGGACAGCTGCTCACCACAGGGCCCCCTCTTCCCTTCTTGGACAAACACATGGTCAACTGTGGGACGTGCTGAGTGTGCCCAGTGGGACACAAAGTGTCTGGGAAGGTGAGCTTTTCTTGTGGGATGTGCTTCACTGCCTGGAGCCTGTCCACTGCACCAAAACTCTGCGAGTATTTGTAGGATTGGGCTCTAGTGCAGTAAATCCTGCCAAGTAGGAATCTCCTCTTGAGTGCCATCAGGTCACAATTCATTTGGGTTACTACAGAAAGGTGTTTTTTTTAAAACCTAACCAAACCCAACCCAGCAAAAAGCCATAAACAAAAAGAACCCACACACAAACCCACCACCACATAAACAAACAAAACAACAACAACCAAAGCAAAAATATCTTTCTGATTATCCTCAAACTACTTTTTGAAATACAAACAAACCCAAGGAAAGGTTATGTTAATAATGCTAAAAGTGATTCCCCAAGCCCCTACTCCAAGCCAGCTCAGCACCACCATCCTCTATCTTGTGGTTAACATCGTTGGACACTGGAGAAGCTGTAATTGTTCATAAGCAAAGTAGCACTTCCCAAAGTACAGTATTTGTTTAATGGATCGTTAAACCAATATAAATAACACTGAAGCATGCATGGAAGCAATGAGGATTTAAATGCAATTACACAGGGAAACTTGGAGTGTGACTGTCCTCTCTTGGAGGCTGTGGCATGGAAGAGAAGGGATTAAACCAAGCTCGTGAGGGGTTTGACTCCAAAACACCATTTTAGGTTTTTGCTTTTCTTTTCTGCTTAAAGAGAAAATTCTGGGGACGGGCTCTGACCTTTTTACCTTGTTCCTGGAATGATTTCCTCTCTAATGATTTCATCAAGACTAGTGAAATTAAATTAAAAAGGAAAAAAAGATCATTGCTTCTACAGCTGTGGGAGTTGTTGGCAGTGATATGAATGAAAAATCCATGCCACGTTTGGAGAGGGTTTTGGAGTTGTCCTACTGTATCTGACATCTGTAGATTCAACTTCCAGAGGGCAAGTCAATGACCATTTTAGCTGACCTGCCAGAGAATTTGCTGTGGTTTTGACTATTTCAGGTATGTAGTTTGGTAACTCACTGCGTGGCTTCTTGGTCTGCTTTTATTTTTTGAGGAACAAGACCTCAGCATTGCAGCTGGAGCAAAACAGCATGGTTGGGCTAAAGCGTGATCTGTGCACTGGTCATCTCCAATCACTGATCTTTACTGCATGGGGAGGTAATTTAATGCTCTGAAAATGCCAGTTGTCAGCCCTAGAGCAGCCTCACTGTCTGGTGCAGACACACAATCAATGGAAGTTTGTTATTCTGTTCATTATTACTTAAGCTAATGTAAACACATTTGCCAATAATCAAAAGAATTGCACAGGAGAGCATCGTTGCAACAACAATTTCCATGATCTGTATACAGCATGGGGGAGCACTTGGGGGCTCCAAATATCTAAAATCTAACTCTGATCTGAGCAGTGGAAAACAGAGCATCTTCAGGGTTCCATTCCTATGGTGGGAGCCTCTTGCAGAAGAAGGGCTGATTCAGTCATAGAACTGTCGTAGAATGGTTTGTATTGGAAGAGACTTTAGTTATCATCTAGTTCCAACCCTTATGCCATCCTCAGAGAGGTCACCCACTAAATCAGGCTCAGGGCCCCATCCAACCAGCCCTCACAGGCCTGCTGGGTGCACCATGAGGACATGAGGTCTTCATGGACCTCTGCTCTAAGTACCCCCTTCGTTGGAGAGGAGTTAATATTCCTCTTTTTGCATCAAGAGCTGAGTTCTGAGCTCTCTGCTGCATGTTGGCATCTGAGGGCTCTGGATTTTATCCCTGCTGTGCTCCTGGATGCCTGTGAGTGCCCTTGTCAATGTCATGTGGGGAGAGGGTGATCCCCATGGAGGGATACTGCTCCCCAACTCTTGCTCAAAGCCCTACCACACCATAAAAAACATCTGTGAAACCCTGGCCTGCCTGATATGTCCAGACCATTAAGCTTTATTGGTTTTTTGATGCCTGGACATTCGGTGGGACCTACCAACCTCCCTTGTTGGTCCTCATCCACTCTAATCCCAGCTCTGGAGCTCAATGCTGTGTTTTCTGGAGCCAGCAACATCCAGGGGATGCAACCAGAGCAGGCTGGGACACCCGAGGGTGCCCAGTGTGCGGGATTTCCCTGTCTTTCCCTGGGATGTGAGAGGTGACAGCTCCCCCACCTTCCTGGACCTGGAGAGGGCAGCAGAGAAAAGCAGAGCACCCTTGGCTGCAAGCGCCTGGATGGAGCAGGAGCAGCTGCGTTGCAGTATCCAAACACACTTCTCTGTGAGGAGGGTAATTTAGAGCAATTACACCGATTATTATTGCTTTTCTAATTAGTGCTTTTCCTACAGAATTAGCTGAGTGTTTATTAGGAGCCGCTTGTTGCCAATAGCTTAACTGCTTCAGTACCAGTTTTTATCAAACATTAGAGTGGCTTAATTTTATTATTATTTTTTTTCCCCCCTCTGTGTGTAACTGGTTTTGTTATCTGGTTTCACATAAAAGCCCCAATTAAATATTCATTTTGCTTTGTTACATATGGCATTAAATTTTCATGAGCTGTATGTTCTCCTTGAATTTTGGTGGGGGGGGCAGGGAGGAGAGGGGCGAAGTCACCCTCGTTCTCTTAAAGGCAGGGATGCGCACATGTGTTTTTTGCTTTAGTGACAGTGAGGAAACTGGGAAAAACAAAAGCAAAAAAAAAAAAAAATTCAGCAGAAAAAGCCTTTTCTCACATGCAGTAGGGATCCAGCCTTAAAGCCACCAGCTTAAAGGAAAAAGAATTGTGATGCAGGTGGAGTTTCAGTGTCCCTCTTTGCATTGCGGCACAAGGTTGCGGCATCAAGGCTGATCCTGGGAAAAAAAGGCTCCTTGGGGGCAGAGAAGGTGATTTTTCACTCTCAGCCCCTTTGCCCCATCTTTCTACGCATCTTTGAGCAAGTTTTGTGGGTCTGTAGCCCGCACAATCCTTCCTCTGTTCAGTTAGGGTGTGAACTTGTATTTCTGGGAAGGGTTTACATCTTAGCAATGCAGAGGGAAATGGCTGTGATCAGTGGTGTCTTGATCAGGGGATGAACAAAATTAACAACAATTAAATCCCTACCCTCCTCTCTGATGAGTGGGTAAGGGAAAGAGTGGATAAAGAGAAAAAGTCTGACTATTTTTTTTTTAAGCCATGAAATTTAAATTATAACAGCAAAGATAAAACTGCATTTGAAGCAAATTCTTTCTATATATCCCATAAAAATCCAATTAAATACTTTCTCCAAAATAATACTTGTTCTTAAGACACCTTAGAGGTTTGTTGTTTGGTTTATTTTCCTTTTTTTTTTTTTTTTTTTTTTAATTATGTGTTCACTATCAAGGGGAAAGTGTGGTTTTGTTTAATTTTTTGACCAATTCTCTTTGGTCATTTCTTAAGCAATGTCATGACTTTATATGAAATTTAAGAACCCCTGTCTTTATCCTTAGAAAACAGTAATGCTTCCCATCTGTACTTTGAATTATAAAGAGAAACAAAAATGGAAAAATGAGGAAAAAGTATTGTTCTCAATTTTTTTTCCTCTTCCCTTGCTTTCAGGAGGCAGATGAGGGTGATGGTTCATGGAGAGCCAGGAAAGAACTGTCACCTTTTTCCTCTTATTACCCTCAAAACCAGACAAAATAATCTAGTGGTTTTCAAAAAGCTTGTAGTATGAATATTTTTGATGACTTTTAATAGTAATACAGTGGGTTTTAATGCAGGATACAGAGGAAATCCCATGTCCTGCAGAAGGGGCTGGGATGAGCATGTGGGCTTCAGATCTCCATAAAGGAATTGAAATTATTATTCATAATAAAAAAGTTTCTAACTGGTGACCTTTCTGCCAGTTCTGGGTGTCACAGCCATGCCTGACTGCCCATGGTGAGCTTGAAGAGCTGCCTTGAGCAAGGAAACACATTTTTTTCTATTTGAGGGTAAAATAGGTTAAAAATACTTGTCCAGCATAGGCAAACCGAATGCCCTCGGTGTTTCTGGATGTGATCTGTATGACTGATTTTATATATTATAATTAACTATTAAAATGTAATGTAATCTAAGTAAAATTATATATATCTGTGTGTGTCTTACATTAAATATATTTATTTAAGGACATATTTCTCCACAATATCAAGGCTCACGGAATAACTACTTGGCAAAACATTGACCAGAATATCAAATCCTCCGAATTATGTCCTACTTATGGGTTTCCAAAAGCGAGCTTTAGAATAAATTCCAGGGGATAAGTAGGATGGGAAATACACAGGCTAATATGTGTACACGCATCGTGAGCGGCACCGCTGCCACGGCTCGAGCCGGGGAAGGTGGGAAGATAAATGAAATTCATAGTCAATACATCATTTCTTATCCCCCTCTTGGGGCAAAGGGTTCAGGTTTTGTTTGGTTTGGATTTCTTTTTTTGCCTGTATTCATCTGTGACTTCTTTGCAGCTATCCCTGAACGTGAGAGTAGGAGCAGGGAGACCTCGGGGTACCCGGTGGGACCATCCCAACCTTCCCAGGGTCTTCAGGCACATCCCTGACCCTCGGGGATGGGCTTCTCTGAGGCACCAGCAGTCCTAATTTTGGAAAATGTAATATATTTCTTTTTTTTAAATTCATTTTTTGAAATCGACTTCAATTACTGATTCCTTTCTTTGCTTTAAATACCAAATTTTAAACCATGCTTAACTCCAAAGAACCAATGGAGCATGTTGGAGGTGAATGAAAGCTGGAGGAGGATACAAATCATTCCTATGTCAGAAGGCAAACAAATTCACTAAGTAGCATTTACTAAATAACATCAAATTAAACAGATTTTTTCTAGAAACAAAATACTCAAAAATTTAGAGGCAAAGCATCATTACAAGTTAATCTAAACGGCATATTTAAATTTCTAAATAGTGTTTTGAAGTGATCCAAAATTACTCAGAAATTGTGAAGCCCTTTTCACCACTGCTATCTTTGAAAAAAAACATGATGTGAAACAAGTAGGGCCACATTAAACAAACCTTTAAAATAATTTTTTTGTCTTTAAGAGAAAAATAATACCCCTTTGCTTATCAGTTTCACATGCTGTTTTTCTCCCAGTTTTTTGAGGGGCTGGAAAATAAGGGAGAACCTTTCAGTTTGATCCCTAGGACAGTGAAGGGCTGGTGGGGAGGACATGGAGTGCTCTGGGCAGGATAGACATTTGAATGGCTCAGCTCTCCACCAGCATCCAAGGCAAAGGGGCTTTTCTGCCCTGACTTTGTCTCCCTGGTGGTTTAAATATGTTTTTTTTCATAGGTACAAGCATGGAAAAGTCAATCTTATGGTTTGGCATTCAAATTCTTCTCTCCTATCACATGCATCCAGCCTGGCCTTGGACACTGCCAGGGATCCAGGGGCAGCCACAGCTGCTCTGGGCACCCTGTGCCAGGGCCTGCCCACCCTCACAGCCAGCAATTCCTTCCCAATAGCCCACCTGGCCCTGCCCTCTGGCACTGGGAAGCCATTCCCCCTTGTCCCATGCCCTTGTACAAAATCCCTCTGTCTTTCTTGTAGGATGAGACAAAGGACTTCAGGAGGACAAAATTTCCTCATATTTGCAACAGCAGGGGAAAAGCTGAAGCCATTTGCATGACGAAGTGCCCAGAATTACTTTTCAAATTGTTACTCACCTAATTGAACTCTTTCCCAGAGAGGCTGTGGCTGCCTCGTCCCTGGAAGTGTTCAAGGCCGGATTGGACAGGGCTTGGAGCAACCTGGGATAGTGGAAGGTGCCCCTGCCCATGGCAGGGGAGTCGAGTGACACATCTTGAGGGTCCCTTCCAGCCCAACCATTCCAGGAGTTTGTGATCTTATCTTCTCACAAGTCTAAAGATGGGGAGAAGGGGGGACAAAACACTACATTCAACTTGGGAAAAGCAAAAACCCCACAACTCCATTTCATTCCTAAAAATGTGCATGGGTTAGACTTGAAGAAAAGAAATTAAAATATATATCAAAGAAAAAAAAATGATCTCCAGCAAATTTTGCATAGTTAACCAAAATTTCTCAAAGTTAAAAATTCAAGGAAATGCTTCTTGTTAAGACCAAAGCCTGAAAAACATAACTCTTGACTAGGTCTGTGCACTGTATTCCCAGTGAGTTTGTCTCTTTCCTAAACACAAAGGTGGGCAGGCTGCTCCTCTGAGCTGTGCAGTCTGGGAACAGGGTCATAGGTAGGGATCTCCAGAAGCCAGACCTTAGAGAGAATTCTCAGGGGAAAATTACACAGGTTAATACACACAGGGCCAGCAAAGCTGTTCTCCTAAGAGTTCAAACAGAGCAAGGCAGCCAGGGATGAATTTTGATCGTTGCAAGTTTGTTTGCTGCAAGTTCATCTCCAGCTGTGAGTTGTAGCTGGGATGCTGCCAGGGTTGGTGCTGTTGGAAGGACTGGGCCTGTCAGTGCTTTTGGTGGCCAAACAGATTCTGAGCTGGGGTTTGTTACTTGGTGGGATAAATGTGCCCAGTGAGGTGGTGCCAGGACAGTGCAGATGAGATAGGCATCATCTAAGGAGGGCTGTGCTTCATTTGGGCACAAAATCATGGGATGGTTTGGCTTGGAAGGGACCTTAAAGGCCATCTCATTCCAACTCCCCTGCCATGGGCAGGGTCACCTTCACAATCCCAGGATGCTCCAAGCCGTGTCCAATCTGGCCTTGAACACCTCCAGGGATGAACGGACATGTGGAATCTGTGGCTTTTTGGAGAAAATGAACAATTTGAGGTAGACATCACTGATTTTGCAGCCACGAGCCAGGGAAACAATGATTTGCAAATAGTGCTGTGCATGCAGGATTCTACTCTTCCCAGGCCAAATTTGACTGAGCAGCAGTCAAATCCAGCTCAGCTCTGTTTTCACCTTGAGGCTGATGAGGGAGTTTCTGCTGGAGTTCATTTTTCTGATTTCTGTAAACCGTGTTTTCCCACGTGGAAGGGCACCCCTCGCTTGGGAAGAGCCATGACACCTTCTTTCCCTCAGGTGGCAGCCACCCCTCAGGGATGCCAGGAGCACCTTGTCCTCTGGAAAACCACACTTCTGGAGACTGATAAGCAACAATAACCCGAGGTGGGAAACATCCAGGGTTGGTGAGCAATCCCTAAAAGCCAACATGGACCACCTTTAAGTGTGCTGGCCCCAGAGCAAGACAAGGGCACGGAACCTCTTTCCTCCAGCGTGAAGATCAGACCTTGACTCCGCAGAGTTTGGGTTGGAGGTTGGAAATCAAGCTGAATCCCCTGGCCTGTGGCTCAGTTGCAGGGAAACAGAAATGCCCCAGCAGGTAAAGAACTGGCTCTTCCACCTAAAGGATGGAAGAGGGGGAGAAAAAGCAAGAGAGAGAAAGAGCTGCTGCCATTGAATAATTGATGAGTTTCAGACCAATCAATGCGACAGCAGAGCAGGGCTAATTAAAGGTTTCTGAGGAATCCCTGTAGTAATTTACTTGAATGTAAGAAGTTCATATTCTCTCTCCCTTTTTCTCCCCTCCCTGTTCCCAGGAATTCCAGTTTTAGGCTTCGGCAGTCTCTAACCACCGCTCACTTTTCCCCTCCAGGGGCATGTTTGCTATGGAAATATGCAATTAATATTGCAGCGATCGTAATTGCTAATTATTAAAACAATGCTACCCCCTTTTTCATGGCCTACTTTCTTGCTCAAAATGATTTAAATAACAGGGAAAAGAAAAAAAAAAAAAAAAAAGAAGCAGAGACAAGGTGGCTGGGGCTCAGCTGAGCCAGGATTAAGCGCTGAGCATGGCTGGGTTTGGCTGTAATTCAGTGAATTCCCACATCTGCCTGAAAACTAAGGGCAAGGTGATGCTGCCAGTGAGTGGCCCTTGCCATAACCTTGAGCCATGCCAAAAAACCACTGTGCAATGCCAGAACAACCTTAACCCATTTAGTGATGGGGGGTATCTGGATGGTCTGCCCGTGTTTCTGAAGCAGCTGTCATGGTACTGTCCTGGTGCTGCCATGAAATATTAATAGTCAGGGATGAGGAATTAACTGTCAGAAGTGTAGGCTGTCAAGGGAAAAGTGAATGAGGCAGGGAAGAGGTTCTCAGTGCCAGGGACCTGGTCTGGGGAGAGGATGGAATTCCTTCCCACACCTGGCCAGGACTTGGAATCCCACAAAAAAAAAAAAAAAAAGGGGGGCTTTTTGGTCAGCCTAGATGTTGGGAACCTGGGGGAGTGGAGCAGAGCACAGCTAGTTCATGGTTCTTCCCACAGGAATTAAAACCCCAAAGTCAGAATTTGAGAAAATAGCCTCAGGCTGTGCCAGGGCAGACTTAGTTTGGCTATTAGGAAAATTTCTTTATGGAAAGGGCTCTCAAGCCCTAGCACAGGCTGCCAAGGGCAGTGTCCCCATGCCTGGAGGGATTTAAAAGCAGCGTGGATGTGGCACTTGGGGACATGGGGTAGTGGTGGCCTGGGCAGTGCTGGGGAATGGTGGGACTCAATGAACACAGAGGGTTTTTCCAACCTGAATGGTTCTGTGATTGTCTGATGATCAAGAGTTAAAATGTTGAGTTAATGGGGCTGAGTTGCTCCCCATTCTTGGCACCCCAGCCCTTTCCTGACCCATTGCTTGGGGCACATGGCAGGGAAACTGGACTCCTCTGGGGTGGGATGGAGGGAGCTCACACGTGGCACCACAGGAGTTTGCACTTTTTAGACCTGCACAAGAGGCCATGGTAAGGGCTGCTGGCACCCAGAGCACTTGTGGAACTCCTTGGAGCACCTCCTGCACACCGTGGCAGCTGCTGCCATTGTAAGGGCAGGGCTGTTCAACAACAGCCTGCACTTAACCACAGAGAGACCACGGCATGAAGAGCAGGGGGGTGGTTCCATCGCCCTCTTGAAGGCAGAGGGAGAAAGATGAAAATCCTGCTGCTGAGGGTGCTGGCGTCGCATTCAGCCGTTCGTGCACTGACTGCAGGGATCCGGGGTGGGGGGGAGAAATCTGCTGGGGGTTTCTGGAAGCAATGTATGTGGAAATAAGGCTTTAAAAAGTCCCCCCTGTCTGTTGAGGCTAGCGACAGAGCTGTTTTCTCCTGCACATAAATGAAAGTAAAAAATTGTCGGGGTTATAATAAAACATGAAAGGCTTATGTATAAGCTAGGAAGCAAAGCTTTGAATGGGTTCCTGGTGGTCTCAGGTGGTGAAAGGTGTAGCTATAATAAAGCAAGCAATTAGAAACAGGTTTGCTATAAACTGGCTTACTTTGCTGGCTGCTTTGATGGAACTGACCTTTCCCTCTCAGCCCATCCTGGAGCAGGTGACAGGTTGGAGAGGGTCTGGCCCTCACCCCTCCCTGTTAAGTACAGGTTTCAGTCCCACGTATCATATCTTTTCCTGCCAGAGGGGAAGGCTTTGGTGTGTGTAGGGCTGATGGAGTGATGGTTGAGCCCTGGCTCTAATTGTAGTGTGTAGGCAGTGCAAACCTGTGGTGGGGAAGCCAGGAGGAATGGGCTGAGCTCTGTGTTGCTCCTTCAAGAGCCCAAAAAACCCCAAACCCTGGTGGATCTGGGATGTTTGAGGAACTTTATTTTTTTCTCTCTCTCTCTCATTACAGTGGGATGCACCACCTCTGAAAATCCCCATGTGTTTTGTAGCACTGTCAAAGATTCCTTACTGATGTTACTGGCTGATGTGCCTGGAATTTCTCCTATTTGCCCTAGGAGTGAATGGGGAGTTCTGTTAAGAGACAAAAATTTTCCTGATTTGCTGGATTTTTATTTTCGAAGGACTTGAACTAAGTAATCTTTCTGTGTAGCTCATGAAGCTGCCTGGAAGTTACCTGATCTAGTTTCAAATCCACCACTGATCCTGCTGGGATTTGAACCAGTAATTTGAAGAAAAGCTTTCTGCTGCTTTTCATAGGTGTGCTCTGCTTTCCACCACCAGGCATCTTGTTGGGTGACCATGATGAAGAGGCAGAATGGGCAGGTGGTGGTTGGTTTCTGCAGAGGGAAGAAAGGAATTGTTGCCAGTTCCAGTGGATAATGAACAATCAGTTTTGAGCTGGGCATGGCAGAGGTGGAAGAGATGCTGCTGTTACAGCTCCAGCCAGGTGACTCCTGTCTCCATTTTGATCTTTACCATACCTGAAGCTGCACCTTTTTGTCCACAATAAATGTCTGGTCCAGGGGAAGGTGTCCCTCCCCATAGCAGGACATGGAGTGAGATGAGTTTTAAGGTCCTTTCCAACCCAAGCCATTCAAGGATTCTGTGAAATGGAAAATGCAGGTGCAGAAGCAACTGAGAGGAGTCACTCAAGGCTGCTGGAAAGCCAGGCAGGTAGCAGTCTGCTACAGACCTTTTCTTAACCTTGTGCTAGTCAGAGCTTTAACCAACACATCTCCCAGATCTGTTTCCCTCCCTTGGTACCTTCCTCATCTCCATCACACCAATAAAACCTCAGTTGCAGCTTTGGGGAAGATCCATTGTCAATTATTTAAGAAAATTGCCGCTGCTGGTTCCTGCAGGCTTGAGCACCCCTCTAAAATGCTGCCAAGACCCACAGCAGGCTCCCAGTGGAATGGATAGCTCCTCTCCTTCCCAAGATGAATGATTCCATCTGCACCCAGAGCTAGTAGATGAGCAGCTCAGATCTGGCCCTAAATTCCGAGGGCCTTGGATCCCATCACCACGTTTTGAAAGGAATTCAGAACACCCTCCTGTCCGGCAGGTGTGGGCCAGCAGGCTGATGGAGCCGCGTGTGCCAGGATCCTACTTGGCTCCTGGATGGCAGCAGATGGTCGAACAAACATGACTGTTAATCCAGCCGAGTTACGGCAACAAGTTCGAGGATGTTTGCATTCAAATTCACACTGTTCGCCCCCTTGGATGAGGCTGCTTGTTAATTAAAAGGTGAGGAGAAGCAAAATCGAAGCAAGACCAGAAGAGGGATGACTGTGCCCAAGTGCCGGGCAGTTTTTCATCACCTGCAATCAGGTGCACAGGGAGGAGAGACGGCCCTTACCTGGTAAAAGAGCAGCCTTCGCACCCCTCCCGGGGTGGAGGGAGCGCCTCGGGAGGAGAGGAACTGGTTAAAGCGGCGGCCAGGGTGTAGCAGCAGGATCCTGTGCGTGAGTGGTGAAGGATTGGTGGGCTGTAATGATGCGCACGGGCTGTATGGAAATGCCCACCAGCCCTCGGCAGCGGCCGCGGCGCAGACGGGGGGACGCGGCACCGAGAGGCAGAGGGAGCGTTATTGATGCGCTCGCCTCGGGGAGGGAAGCGGATAATGGATGTGGGATGTTGGCCGTGCTTTGTCATCAAACGAGGGGCCTGAAAGATGGTGCACTGGAATATTATCAGTCATTCCTTGATCAAGATGTAATGCTCTCAGGGTCCTTTTCTTTCTCTCTTTCTCCCCCGCCGCAGTCCGAGAACGCTTTTTTTTTCTCCCTCTTTGACCTTTTTGCTTTGGTGTTTGAGATGTTTGGATCCATTCTCCTTTTAACCAAGAGACCACTACCCTCTCCTCTCCTCTTCCTCCCTTCCCCCCAGCCCGAAGATACTGGTGTGAACTCGAGGAAATAATGTTTCCTAATCTGTGTGGCTTCATCTTGAAAAAAACCTCTCGCTTTTCACTCCCCCCCTACCCCTTCATCCCATTAATAGATTATGTGTATGCATACAAATACTTAAGTTTTATTTCTACAGTGCTATAGGTAAGAATAGTGCTTCATAAACACATAAAAAGGTCAGTCCCTGCTTTGAGATTGCCATCATAACACAGCAAGGGATGGCAAATAAGGGGTTTTATTACATCTCACCTGTATTTAGGCAAATCAAACAATTGCATTTTTTACAACCCTGCGTAATGGCCTGATGCAACCAAATGAGACCTCTCTCCCGGGGAGTTTAAGCAGCATATTAGCTTTATCACTTGATGACCCATAAAATGGTTGTGCACCCCTTAGTGATTACCTGACTTACTCAGCACAGCTTGGCAGGGAGGATATTTAAATATTTTTTGCATTATCACTTTCACAATGTCATAGTTCTAGTCGTCAGCCTTTCAAAGGAGGTGGCTTTCCATCTTTACATGGGGTATCAGACTAAGGAAAAGGGAGTTGGGAAGAGAAAAATAAGTGTTGCCTAGTTCTCTCAGCTTTCTGGTGTTTCTACTGTCTTACTCCAAAAGCAGAAACATCAGAAAGCTGAGAGAACTAGGCAACAAATAAGGTTTCTCCATATCCTGGAGGTGGAACTAGAATCTGGGGCATCTTCTCTTCCCCCCGTGTCTCCTCTGATGGCATTTCATTGTATGAATAGCTTTGTAGTTGTGAATATCTTGGTGCTGATGGACAGAGTAAATGGAGAAATATTTCCTCTCCCATGAAGTGGCAGAGATTCAGTGTGTGCTGCAGAGTGGTGTTAAGGTGTTCAACAGAAAAGAGGTGGGAGTAAATCCTGCACATCATCTCTGCAGGCTGCACGTGGCAGGAGAGCCCCAGTTCATGAGCTGGTTTTCTGGGCTGCAGAGCTGTCCATCCACTTTGCACACTGCAGCCAGGTTTTTTTTGTGTTCATCATCATCTCTTCACTAATTATGTCTAAGCACAAGGTGCCACAACACCATGTTCATGACTCTTGGTAGGGTTCATTTGCAGAAGTGCCAGGTTAGGGGCTGCTCCCAGGTAAAGGCTGTCTGCAACTGGAGCAGATGCTGAGCAAACTCTCACCAGCATTCCATTGAGTCAACTCTCATAGCAAATGAGAAATGTTGCTTTTCTGCAGCTGACAAGGAAGTCTGCCGCAGAGAAACTCTCCAGGTTGGCATTAGAAGGAGAGTTTCAAAGCATTCAAACATCTCCAACACTCCATTTGGGGTTGTTTCTCCTTCCTAGTGAATTACTCCCAAATAAAGGGTGTAAGTGATGACAGCACCAGTGTTTGCCTGTTGTTCCCCTATGCCACAGCTGGAAATGTAGGAAAAAGTGATACAAAAGGAATGTGCTCCAGAGCAGTTTTTGAGAGAACAACAATAACCTCGGAGGAAAGAGATCAAAAAACTGGGCCTTGGGACAAGAACTTCTAATGACAGTGCTTTTGAGCATCTCAATTTTGGGGTGTTTCTTTTTGTGTAAAGCAGGTTAGAGAAAAGATTTTTTTTTTTTTTTTCATTTTTTTGAAAACTTCAACGTCTCAGAATTCACATTTTGCTGAATTCAGATAAAAATTAAAAATAGAATGTAAGCAAATATTTTTGTACCTTTTCAGAAAAACTCAGGTGCTTATTTAATTGAAAAAGGTTTAAATTTAAATTTAAATCTGCTGAAGACATGAAAAGAAATATGACTTGAGATGAAATAAAATTTCTTGAAATTAGACATTTCAGTATTTTAAAAAGCTTTTCTATTTCATTATATAAAATCTTGTTGTAATCAGTATGAGAAATACTTTGTGTTTACCAAAAGTGCATTGCTCCTGGGAAATATCTTCTAAGGGTTAACTTATGGACCACTTTCATTTTTAGGTAGGAACCTAGGGAGTTATTTACTTGTGCTTTGGGTTTCTTAAAGATAGCTTCTCACTGATTTTCTGGCTCAGAGATCTGCCCCCCAGTTTGACTTGGTCACCACCCTTGCATGGACCACAACTTGGCTACAACGTGAGGCCGTAACTTCAATCTGCCAGCCCCTCAGAGGCATTCTGGGTAATTCCAAGGCATCTGGACACCTGTGTTTGGGAATTTCATTCCCATCTGCTTTGCAATTCGGCTTTGTACAACCTGTCTTTGCTGGAGGATGCATTGAGACTTGCTGAGCCCCATCCACCTGACGTACATCATCGGAGAATGGATGAGATGTCTGAGCAGCAAGGCTACTCACAGCTCCTACAGCTTGTTGTCAATGGGCCCAAATGTCACCAAACATTACCAAAGTTGTAGCTGAGCCCAAAATTGTACCATCTTTGGGCTGCAAAGGAGGTTAATAGTGTAATCTCTGCTGTTGGCCTTGCTCACAGTGTCTCCATCTGCCAATGGCCTGAGGAACACCTAAGAGTAATCTTCCAATCTTTGTGGAAAATTTTGAGGCTATGAGGTGAGAAATGTTATCTTAAATAATTCGGAAACTGCGCAGACCTCCCTATTCCTACTGATCCTGTTTCATCAATCACACTGAAACTTCACTAGTCTCTGTGGGAATTCAGTAAGCAGATATCACAAAGGGTTTCCACGGTATGGTGATAGATCATCTCTCCTGAAGTATGCCCACTGAGCATATCAGTAGTAGGATTTACTCCCAAGAGATAGGCCCCAGGCCTTAGTTATAGACCACTGTCCTATTGATTACCTTGTCACTGTTTCCAGCTCTGGTTTTATCTCAGAGGGCTGAGCAGAGCTTAGTAACCAGAGCAGGAGAGTGCTTTGAGGTTCTGTAACCAACTCCACGGAGTCACCTCAGGCAAGCCCCTGGATCACCAAAACTACATTGGCTCTTCAAACTTGTTGACACAGATGGCAGATTGTGGGGTTTTTTGAGGATTTTGACTCTTTGTTCAAGTCAGTATGTGCTTCCCTTTCAGCCCCTGAGGTTCAGTGCAATGGAGAGAGAGGAGGTGGAAAGGCTGCAGGGTTTCACACAGGAGCAGTGAGAGAAGGTGTCACTTTTTGGTACCCACAGTGTCATTGGGATTCTTCTGTCCATTCTAGCAACGTGTCTTGGGGCAGCTGTAGGAAAGGCATCTGTACTGAAATGGCTCTTGGCAAGCATGTGATGGGGAGTCCTGTTTTACTGGGAGACATCCTGCACGTGAGAAGGAGGGGAGATGCCACTTCCATTTCTATTGCCTGCTTCCTCAAAGTCCTCTCTGATGCACAAGAAAGTTATCTTTGCTATTCTAAGTTTATTTGGTAGACAGCTGGACCAGATGACCACTGTAGGTTCCTTCCAAATGAATTATTCTTGAGCTGTGGTGGCAGAGTCACCATAGCTGGAGATATCAAGGGAAAACTGGACTGGGCACTTATTGCCATGGTCTGGTCGAGAAGGTGGTGATCAGTCAGAGGTTGAACTAAGTGATATTGGAGGTCTTTTCCAGCCAAAATGATTCTGTGATTCTATTATTTTTAGATATTACCTTATCTCTCGTTTAATATCTGCCAAATTAATGTTAAGCAAGCCCATCCAGCCATCCTAAATTTGCCTTCTCTGGAAAACACTGAAAGGGCTGAAGACTGCTATCTTTGAGTCACCAACTGGAAAATAATCATAGAATATACTGAGCTGAAAGAGGCCCATCAGGCTCGTTGAGTACAACTCCTGCTGCTGCACAGACACCCCAACAATCCCATCCTGTGCCTGAGAGCATTGCCCAAATTCTGCTGGGGCTCTGTCAGCCTTGGGGCTGTGACCATTCCCTACAGAGGCAGATGGTGTTGACCCATTTCTAATTTGTTTACAATAACCCACATTCTCTTCTCCTATGCACCAAAGGCTGAAGCTTCTGTACCTTTTTCCATTTATTGTTGCTCCACCAGAAATTACTATCACCTTAGAAATTACTCACATCATTTTTTCAGCTTGCTTTTAGATGTCAAACCAAGTAACAATCCAGGAATCTGAGATAAATGCATCAATTTAAGCATTGTTTTTTGTTAGTCTTTGTAATACAACTTCACGCAAATGCTTCCTAAATCAGGACACTGCTTTGGATTTGACAATTCTTTAATGATTTCCGAGACTTGGAGCAAATAATGCAGCTGGCTGCTGAGGGGCTTCACTGTGGGGTCTAGCTGTGGAAACAAATTCCTAACTATTCTAGTCTATAAATCCTGAGCCTAACACCATGAGACTTTCATCAGCGAATTCGCTCCCAGCATATTGGCATTTTAAGTTTTTGACAATCCCATTTAACCATCTATATTGATTGCAGGTTTGGGTATATAAAAAGGAGCCTTTTTCAGGGGGAATTTGAATTCCATTGGAGTAGAAGGAAAGCCCCAGATCACGTCAACGCACTTTGGTACTTAATTGGCAATCCTGGGATAGTGTAACTTCAATTAAAGTGAAGTCATCCCACATACCTGTCTGCTGACCTGAGTTCCTGCATGAACATGACGATGTTTGATAATGAGTGTGGAGAGCACACAGTGTAACAGCCCATGGTATTGAGTGTCCCTAAGGCACAAGGTATCAAGTCTCCTTAAGGCACCCTTTCCTTTTGTTTTTCTTTTTGTTATTATTATTATTATTTCTTTCCCCCTGTAGTGGCTTTGCCCACCTGTAATTGCAATAGAAAGAGGGAGCCAGGAGATATTTCTTTGCAGACGAGACAGTGGTTGTGTTATTATGGTGTATTATGTTACTTTCCATTAGACCAAAAACTTTTCATCTCTAACCCTAGGAGGTGACCTACAGTAAATACAGTGTCGTATTTAGCTTTTGTAAATAGCTTAGCTCTCATGAATGTTTTATAGTGGGGTAAATATCACATTGTCTCCACTTATTTACATCCGCACAGCATCACAGAAGACTTGTTGGTATTAAATATTAATTGTAAGCTTTAGTGAATCTATGCTTTTGTCAAGAGTGCACTGGGCCACACATCTTTTTTGGCCTCACACATTGAGAAACCGCATGATCTTCCAAAGAAAGAACTGGAAGTGCATTATCAGTGTTTTTGACCAAACTGGCCCTCAGCTTGATGGCTGCAGCTTCCATTCCTTTCATCCAGCTGGGAGGAGGGAGAGAAGGCACGAGTAAAGATGTACATGGCTGACCCAACCCTTTGGCCTTAGTCTGTCTGTCTCTGGCATCTCAGGGCAAGTCCCTGTGGAAGGATTTTGGAGATTTATGAAGGCCAGAACGGATCAGCCAGTCTGGCTTCCTCTGTGCCTCGGTCTGGTGACCTTCTTGATTGAGCCAAGAACTTGTGTCTGCTTGAAGTATATCTTACTGGGAAGCAACCACATTTTTGGCTGGAAGACATCAATCCGTGGTGAATCCACCATATCCCCTGGTACTCTGCTATTACTTGATGGATTGTTAATTACCTTTAGAATTTCCAATGATTTCTGATGCCATGATGTGATTTTCCTGCTTTTTTACTTCTAGACATGGATTTTTGTTGTGCCTTTCCTTGCAGATTTTCAGATCTTGTCTCGAATCTTGTACTTTCCTCTTGGGAAGGGCAAGTTCTTGATATCATGATGGAGGGAATAATTCCCCTCTCATATATGCCTAGTGAATGGAGCTCTTTCTCTTTGTCAGTTTCAAATTGTCCATGGTATTTTTTTTGTATCTTGGTGAATTCTTGCCTCTCATCTGTTTTAAGGCTCGGGGATGTACTCAGTACTCCAGAATCAGTCTCTGTGCATAAAAGTTGCTTTTCTAGCAAGCACTGAGTCTCCCTCTGAAGTGACCATGGCTCATTACAAGTTTTGGTTTCAAAGCTTTTTCATCCAACCCAGACCTTTTCATAGATGATTTTTTGAGAAACTGCTCCAGGGTGAGACCTACCTTTGAACAGGAACAAGACTCTGACCTGTGCTATTTTTACTCTCTATGAACACAACTTATATTTCCCCCTTAAACTTCAGAATGACTTTTCTCTGACAATGACCATGGGTTATTGATGACCCACGTGATCCATACACCCAAAAAAATTTGCAGCAAGGCATCATTATGGACATGTAAGTAGGACATGTAGTGTTGACAGAGGTGCTATTGGTTGACTTCAATCTGTGCTATTGGTTGACTTCAGTAGCATCTCACCAACCTAACACTGATTGGTTTCATGTTCACCAGTATTGGTGTGCCTCTGTTGCCTCCCCTTGAGTCTCTGCTGAATTATAGAAATGTGAGAGAGCAGAAAACAGGAAAATTGGTTAAAGATCAGTGAAGGATACAAGGGTCAGTATCTTTGAGATATTATTTTTAAAATATTCCTCCAGAATGCTTCATCTGAAGCATGAATTCCTTCTTTTCCTGCCTGTGGCTGGTGCTGGTTGAGGTTGTTGTTTATGTTATTGGAAAGGTGGTTACTCAGACATGGAGGAGAGAAAGAATAATGGAGTTTAACAGCATTGATTTTACACGGAAGGCTCATTCTGCACTTAAACCCCTCCTTTCCCAACGAGTACCTTTATTTAAATGGTTGGTACATAATTTTTTAATGAGATGTTCCCTAATCCATCTAACCAAAGGCTGGGAAAACTATGACTATACAAGAGGGACAAAAAAGCTTCTGGATTTGTTAACTGCCTGGTTTTCTGATTCATTGACTTTGGAAGCCTTTCCTTTGGCAAGAAATGCCTTTTCTGCCCCACCTGTCCCCAACCCATTAAAATGATTGCAGGAACCAGAGCAGTTGCTGGAGCAGGATGGAGTTTGTCAAGTGACTCTTAGCCCACAGTACCAGCCTCATTATTTTTAACCAATGTTGATCAAGTTTTGAAGCATCCATTATGCCCTGGTCCAGGGGCAAACTAAACTACATTACAAAACACTTAAGCCCTGCAAAAAATTTCCTGACCTCTGAAATCTCTTATGACCTAGTTGCAGCTTCACAATGTCTAGCACTAATCTCTCCATTAAAGCCTTTTCACCTATTTCCTAAACTGCTGCACAATGTATGTATTTAGACAAAAGCAGCAGCTTTCAGAGCCATTAAAGGCTCAAGCCAAAAGTAAAGATGATTTTCTTATGGCTGAGGATGTCTGACAGCCTCGGGGGGTTGGACAACACCATGTTCTTCACTGACCCTTATTTAAGACAAACTGTGAGTGTCAGGATTACAGTGCTAAGATTACTGTGGTATTTAAATATTATGTTATTAGTCAAATACTGGCATGTATAAACCCAAGATAATTTGGGGGGAGAGGGGATTGGGGAAGGGGGGAATTCACTGTCAAGGCTCAGATTTAAGCTGTTAGATTCAGCTCACAACTGAGTCTTTAAAAATATGTTTTTCCCCCTTATAAACAGTTATTTATATTTACTTCAACTTAAGTAATTCCTCTCAAGTTTGATGACCCTCCTTTCTTTTAATTCACTAATTACCTTTCTAATGGAATCAAGTGTGTTTCATTGGTGGGAGAGGGTGTTAAATCTTCCTCTTCACTTGGAGGGAAGAAGAACCTGAAATCTGTGTTACTCTCCACAATTTTTAAATTCCTAGAGCTCTCAGAACTCTCACAAATAACAGTCAAGAGCAGTCAGGGACTGTCTGAATGTGGGTGGGATGATTTCCACCTTGACACATGTACAGAATCACCTGCTTTGCAAAATAATTTTGCAAGAAATCATGATCCCATTTGTTCTGCAGGTTCATGAGCCCCTGGGGAGTGGGGTCTGCTGTCTCTGCACCACCTTCTCCTGGGAAGAAGTAGGACCCACCCAAACCCCTCGCAAGCCTCATTTCAGTTCTTGTTTTACCTTTGAAACCACCCTTAGGGGCGACCCTAGTTTAGATGCATCATCCCTAGGACTGTTGGCCTCCTCCTCTGGAAAAAAAGAGAATTCAGAGACCCTCAAGACTTACTGGTGCAAAATGCAAGGACCAGAGCAAGTTGTATTGGAGCAGCAAATGCAGAGAAAGGAGTTTCCAAGGAGCCTCTGGCACTGCCTGCACTGCCTGAGGTGGTGCCATTCCCCTTCCCCTACTCTCCTGCCTTTTATTGGAGTTTTTCAGTCGTCATTCTTCACAGTGCTGTGGTCTCAGGATCCAGTTAAGCAAAACCCACATTATCCACACTACCTAACAGTGTGACATCTGTGAATGGCTTTCTAATTACTCAAATAAATCAGCATGATTGGAAATTCTTAAGATTTTATTGGGAAGGAAATTTATAGTAATTAAACCAAATTAATTTTGGATTTCTGTTAATCCAAATAAGGTTTTGGAGGCTTTGAGTTAGACCTGCATTTTCTCCAGAAAGTGATGTGGTTGAAAGAATGAGAAATTAATTGATTTTGGACAATAAGATGATGATAATAGGAGAATCTTTCAAATGAGTTTGCTATGCATCTTTCATCAATTGCAGAGTGTCTTTTCTGGCATCTAAAAATATCATTCAGAGCTTTTACTAAAGATTCAAACAGACTGAAAGGAATCTTTTTTTAATCAAAATAAAGAACCCTTTTTAATTACTCAGACTCCTTCACAGTTGGAGGTAATAATTGTCTTACGTTCTTAAGTAGTGCTGTTATTAGCCTGCCCTGGGGCTCTTCTATTTTCCAGAAGTTGGCATTGCTCTCTGTTGAGTGCCAGGATAGAGTGTGCATCAGCTTAAGTATTTCTGTGTCTTCGATGCTGGGAGTGATGCAGATTGAACCCAGCCTCTCCCTTCGGTGCTGCCAGTCCCAAAATGCCTGTACACACCAACAGGAGCCAGTCCTAAAAGCCAAGGGATGGTAAACCCATGTTCTGCAGAAAATTATGCTTTCAGGTCCACCTGTGAGACCATCTTCCTTGTTTTTCCTTAAGCACTTTATAAGTGTTTTTTTTTTTTTTTGAGTATTTTCTCTTGGTTTGGGGTTGGGAGGTTTGGCAAATAAGTGCCAGTCAAGTGAACAAATAATTTTCCTCTCTGTTTTTTGGTATGCATTTTAAACCTTCCCTCCAAGACTGATGGAGGGTGAAGGAGGCCATAAAGGCAGTGATTTTTCCCTCTTCTGTAGCTGCACAGGTAGAAGTTTGCAGACTGTTCTGCAGGATTATCAGGATGGGAATATACATTTTTTTGGGGGGGGGTCAAACAGGATTTAAGGGACCAGGGATTGCTGTTCTTCATGAAGACCTGCTCAATGCCTGCTAGAAATCTAACTGCAGACCCTGAGAAAGAATTTTGAATATTTATGCAGATTTATGTGTCTTCTTAGTGTTCTCAGCCATGGATACTACTTCAGGGTCTATTTACTTTTTGTCAAAATACTTTTCAAGTTGATACTTGTGTTGTCTACTTTTTTTTGTGGCTTCTTCCAGTGCTGAGCAGCATTGGGATTTCAATTGCAGTGGATGCTAGTGAGAACAGAACTAGCCAGACTTTTGACTTACCACACATCAAAACACAGAATATAGGTATTGTATTGGTGGACTCATATTCTGTCACTTCAGCAGCTGTAATCTTTTTATTCATCGATACTCCTAATCAAGCATACTGTCTCTTTCCTCTGTAGGTGTAAAATGAGGTGAAACACAAGGAAGCTCACTCCAAACTGCTCAGAGAAGAGGTTGGATGCAGAACTAAGACATCCTGACCCCAACATTACCACTGTCACCCTGGCAGATGTTCAATTCAGCACCTCCTGCCTGATGCAGCTTGTCTCCTTTATACTGTCTTAAAACTACACAATAATTTGGTTGGAAGGAACTCAGTGTGTTCAATTGCTGTGAGAGGGGAAGAATCCGAGTACAGGAAAATAAGTGATTCACCCCATGGAGCAAGACCCATAGATTATTAGAAAGTCTACAGAGAGAGATGGAGAAAAGAAAGAAGATCATGAGCTTGCTCCCTCTGTGTCTGCAGAAGCCGTGTTTTTTGGCCCAGTTATTCAGCAAGTGGGTATGGTAAAGTGTGACTAAATCAGCTGCATCAGAGCATCTTCTGAGGCCATGGCACCTGGGAGGGGTTTGGTGGAGGGCCAATATCTTCAAATTAACAATTGTTGACTGTCTTTGATGGGGACCTGGTTGCACTGGCAGGATGAAATGGTGATGTTTCCGTGTTTCCCATCAAAAGCCAAGGAAAGCCTTATGCCATACTCGTGAAAATAAGAAACTGGTTTGGATATTTTGGTTTGGGAGATGTCCTAAACTTGATGTGCACCAGGAGCTGGTGTAACTGCTGCATTGCAAACCCTCAGCCCAGCCAAGCAAGGACCTTCCACTGAGGCAGCTTCATGGGCTTGCAATGCTTTCAGTAAACCAAGGCAAGGTCTGCGTGGAAACCCAGGAGGCAAAGAGTTAAGCTGCTTTCATGTTCCAGGTATTTGCCACTAAAGAAGCCCCATATCAGAGTGCTGTATCTTTCTGAATGTGAGTTTAGACTGCTTTTGTGCTAATGCATTTATATTGTGATTGTGAAAAGCTTTTTTTAAAGAGGAAGATAAATCTTACCCAAATCTGATAATCATTTTTTAAAATCTCTGCTCTGAGATTTATGTTGCTTTTTTTCACCCTCTCCCCCTGACTAAAAAAAAAAAAGAAAAAAAAGAAAAAAAAGAAACAAAAAGGAAAAACAACAACCCTTCTGCATCAAAGACAGAAATAATGGCTCGTAAGTACTTAAAAGCTTATGGATAGGAAACTTAAAAAACTGGTCGGATTCAAACCAAATCCTATCAGATTTTCTTGGTTCTCATAAACCTTTAATCAGCTCCCACGGGGCATTTTTACTAACCATAAAACATGTGATTAGAAGACACACGAACTACTGGAATTATGACAGCGAGATGGGCTTTGACTTTAGTCCGACTTAAGGACGGGAGCATAAGAAGCTGTGGCTGAGATCTGCCTCAGGAGGGAATACACCATGCTGCCATCAGCCAGGCTGGTGCCAGGACCCTCATCCACTGCATCTTAGCCCTGGGAGGGGCTTTCAGAGCTCAGGATCCTCCTCGATGGAACCTTGGTGCTCCGTGAGCTCTGTGGTGTCTCTGGTACCTGACTGCTGGGAGAGGGCTGCAGGAATGGGACAACCCACACGGGAGATCAGCACAGTGTTTGCAGCAGAGGGCTGGCAGGATCCCCATGGCAGGATGGAAAATGTGGCAGTTTTACCAACCCTTTCCATAAGATGATGTGTGGCTGGCAAGGGCAAAGAGTGACCCAGGGTGCCTGGTGGCATCCTACCCCATCCAGGTCCAGCCTATGAACCTGACCCAGCCTCTTTCCATCTCATGGTTTGGTTGGTTTAAAATACCAATTTTCTGGAGCAGGAATTCTCTCAAATGAGTCAAGGCTTTGGAGCTGAGTGCAATTTAGTCAGGATTTCTGGGTGCGTTTTTCTGATTTATATCTGCTGGGGCACATCACTGAGACAGAAGAGATTTTGAATCATAGAATCACAGAATGGTTTGGGTTAAGAGTGTTATAAATGAAATGTCAATTTTGTCAGATTAATAATTTGCGCAAGCCAAATTATTAATATAAAAACAAATAAAATTTATTTTAATCAAATTGACAATCAAAATCAGCCACTATAAAAGAAAGCAGGACCAAGCCTAGGTTCTTGACCCTGGGTGACACATACACAGCTCTGACCACCAGCAGTTCAGAGAGGTAAGTGCACACCTTAGAGATGTTTGAGTCCAGTTTTTATACTGTTTTTCTTGCTCTTGGCTATGAAATCCATTGTCCTTTTCATTCTTGATGATACTCAGGTCCAGTGCTCAGTGGTACATTTAGATGTTGATGTGTCCAAGGATTCTCTTTGTGCTCTGGTTGATGGTTTCCAGTAACTCATCCTAGCATATGATGATCTTTCCGAGAAATCCTTATATGATGACAATGAGGTATCTTGAGCAATAGGTCCATTCATCAGCAATGTCCAAGGAGCAGCAGATCCTATCTCTTACTTCTTTCAGATGGAAAAAGATTCTTGTTGGGTAAGGTGAAATCATGGGTCTGAGGTCATCCCCTGAGCTTGCCTGCACTTCTTATGTTAATTAGTACCTTCCTTGAGCAAGATGTCATGAGACTTGCCAAGGTGTACTCTGAACACAACTTAAGTTTAAACATATATACAATTTACAAGATATAGTTTATATTTTTAGATCTCACATTAATAACTTATTACATTAATAGTATTTTAATTTCTTATGAATTTTGACCCATCTACAACAAGAGGATCTTGAAGTTCATTGCATTCCAAACACACTGCCATGGAGCAGGGACCCCTTCCACTAGACCAAGTTGCTCAAATTAGGCTTCAAATGGCTCCTTGGCCCCTGTAGGGAGCAAGATAAATATTTTATTATTTATTTGTAAAGGTCCCATACATGTATGTGTAGGATAGAAATACACTGTGAACAGCATAGAAATCACCAGTATGGTCAATATAATTTGTCATTCCTCTGTGTTAGGTATTACTGACAGATGTGAGAATTTCTCTTTCTGTCATTCAAAAGTAGCCCTATTTGGAAAAAAACCCTGTGTCTAGATGGAGATAAAGAGATCTTTTTAGGATATTAGCATATAGGCAAAATTGCATGTCCTGTCTTTTCACCCAGGTGAAGATGCAAGGCTGGCATTTTAAAGGAAAAATGGGTTTATTATGTACAGACCTGTATGTCTGGTTGGGTAATTTCAGATTAGGGAAAACTGCTGATCTTTTAGCTGATACCATAGCATGTTAAAAATCACCCCACAAAGCACATTTACTCTTTGTACATGGATATGATAAAGATTCCACTTAAGTCAAAAGAGACAACATAATATCTCTGTTAGGATAAAAGCAAGTGACTTGATTCTATTACCAAAACCTAACTTAACATAATCACTTGAGCACACCATGCAAAAATGACTCCTGGAATTCTGTATGTGTAACAGTGTTTTACTGAGCTGCTGGGGGACTGCGTACATAACGTAGTTCATCTGCTCTGTTCTTCTCCAAATTCTGCAGGAATTTTCTTGAGTGCATCTGGGAGGACTCTATCAGTTTATGTCACACAAGCTACAGTAACACTCCTTGCTGTAAGATAAATTTGCAGTTCCTAACGCTGTAATGTCTGCAGGAGGATTATTGTGTGTTAATGTGATTGGACTGTGTAGTGGCTGGAATATGGAAATGATGGAAGAGCCTGATACTGTGAATTACAAAATACAGGATCGCTGATACAAGTGAACTCCTAATGAAAACCCACGCTCTACAAGTGTTACTCAGAGCAAAGGTAAAACTGGAAGCACAAGGTTCATATCCAAAACAGGGTTCAGCTCAAAATCTTCCCTGCATTGGGTACTGGGAGTTTGGTTTGGATGGGCAGAAGGGGCATTGTGGCCATCAACTGGCTCCAGTTCCCCTCAGAGGGGGTGGACACCCCATCCCTGGAAACATTCAAGATCAGGTGGATGGGGCTCTGAGCAACCTGCTCTAGTGGAAGGAGTCCCTGCACATTGCCAGGGGCTGGAACTAAATGACCTTTAAGGTTCCCTTCCAACTGAAACCCTTCCATGGTTCTGAGTGACAGACAGAGTTTGGGAGGTGCTGGGACCCTTCCCATGATAGGACAATTTGAGGTTCCAGGTCTGAGACCCTCTTGAGTGAAAGGTGGCACAGCAGTCTAAGGAACATTCCTCTCCTCTGGGCCATCTTTTGTGCCAAAAGAGAGCAGAGTGCCCCTCACTCGCCCCTCACACTGTGTGGCCCTGCTTTCACCCTGGGGACACAGGACATGAACCTGAGCAGCTTTGCTGACCTGGGGTCAATCCTCAGCTTTCCTTTTCTTCCCCCCCATTTTTGCAGACATTTCTTTGCAGTGCTGATGTCTTATCACTGCAGAGGAACCATCTGATGAGATAGAAGCAGTGGCCATTTGTTTACCATGCAGGTCACTGGAAAATGTTCCGTTCTCTGTTCAGGGTGAGTGATTGCCTTCGACCTGGCATCACTTTGGAGAGCTGCTTGGACATGGTCCCTCTCATCCAGGCAGGTAAGAGTGGAGCAGCACTGCTGGCAACCTCTGCAGAGGTGCTGTGGGCAGGCTGGGGCATCACCAGCCAAGGTGTCTCCATGGATGTTTAGAGAAAAGTGCTGTGTCAGAGTATGCAGGAAATTTGGGGGGATGAGCAGAGAATGCAGCCCAGTTCTACAGGAGCCTCCCAGGTAAGAAACAGGTCCTCCATTGGGACCCCAAAATAAAAGTGAGGACACGTTTTCTGGGAAATTTGGGCTAAAAAGAGCCATTTCAATGTATTTCCATGCAGCCACGCAGCGACTGCTCACATGGAAACACTTAGGTCACTTGGACTGGAGTCTTCAACACGCAATGACTTTTAACAGGCAACATCTGACAGTACCAAAGCCCTTTGCAGCCCTGGGTGAAATTATGATAACAAGAGAAAAAAGCTATTACTGCCACCATGCTTTCATTATGCAAATGATATTAAGATAGGCTGTGCAGATCGCCTGTGGCTATGCTATAATCTCCATGCAGTGATTATAATGTGTCAAACTTAGTCATTTTGATTATGACATGTTAATTACATGCCATCCTCATGCAGACATGAATATTACTCGCAGTCAAACAAAACACAAATTGGGGGCATTGTTTTTTTAGTTGTTGTTGTTGTTTCATCTTCTTTTTTTTCTTTTTTTTCTTTTTTTTTTTTTTTTGTTAGTTGCTGTTGTTGCTGGAAATTTTGATGATTAAATGGATTAAAAGATAAAGAGATATGTAGCATTGTAAACTCATTAAACATTGGCCAGGCTGTCCCTGGCTGCCTGGGTGGAGTTGGGGGGCTTCTATTGCAAGAAGGGTCTGCAGCTTTATTGTGGGGTTTTTTTGTCCCAGCAGGACTGGTGTTTAAAAAAATATGTATTTTATAAACTGTAGAGCTGCCTGGGGTTGAAGAATAATTGAATTGTTAACTCTTCACAGGGTTTAAAAGACGAGGGTGCAGATGACCAGAGTATCCCCATTTCCACCATGATGCAGTGTCCATGGGTCACCTTACTGTCCATGTTTCCCATGATCATCCTCAGGTATCCTAATTTCAGAGGAACCTTTCTTTTTAATTAAATAATGTTCCAAAGTTTTCTGAGGACAAGCCTTTTTTTTTTTCTCTGACAAATCCTGCTTAATCCTCCTCGAGGAAGAACACTTCTATTTTTTTCTTATATTTTCCAGCACAAAACACGTTTTTAAATGTTGCTATTTTGAATGTAGCTCACTGTAAAAAAATAGTTTCAGGGGAGATAGTTGAGTAAAATATTCCCCCATGATGAAATATGCCATTAAATATAGAAACAGATCAGATATCAGATCTTCCCACCGAGATTCCCCTGGATGAGGTATCTAGGTAAGAGGCTGAATAACTGAGACACCTCAGTAAGTATGGAAGGGAAGAAAAAAAGAAAAGGCACCTCACAAGGGAACAACCCTTAACTAGACTTATAAATAGCTGGGATTGCAACTTGCCTGATTAATTTGGGGAAATAAACCTCACTGAAAGCTTTTTGCAAATTCATCAGATTTCCTTACTTTAGCCCTCGCTAATGTTTAAAAATAAAATATTGACATCAAAGCTAAAGCTTTGGTTTAGGTAATTAAATGCTTTACGTTACTGGTTCATTAAGAGGGATCTCTCTGAGTGTGGTTTCCTCTGAGTTAGAAAAAAAGAAGAAAAAGGAGAAAAGAGATGATAGCAATCAAATAAGAATGTGCACAACAGACTGTTTTAAGTTAAAGTTTTTGTGATGGCAGGTGGGACAGAATTGAGAAGAGGGAAGGAGGCAAAGAATATCCAAATATCAAGGGACAAGCTTAAAATTTAGAATTGCTTCACCTAAAAATCAAATTCCATCTAAATTCATTGGAGAAAAGTCATAATAAAACTGTTCTTTCTGGAGGGACTAACACCACTGGAGAGATCTGTCATGGGTGTGATGAGCACAGCAGGGCTGATCTTGATTTTGGGTGCATTTTTGAGTGTCTGTGGTGTAGACTGTGATCAATTACAGTGATCAATAATTTTTACCTTCATGCCATAGTCACCATTTTGGCAGCTCTGAGGTGAGTTGGCTCTTTGCTTTTTTTAAAGTGCAAAATAAATTTTAAATAAAATAAAAAGCATGCCCCTAAACATTGTGCTTTTACAGAGGGACATTTCAAGGCAAGTTTTGCACAGGTTCTGCCCAGAGGGAAATTAAACTCTACATGTAAATGGAGATTACACACAAAGGAATCTATTACTTTCAATATTTCTCAGCAGGAGGGTTCAGAGTTATTTAAATAAGTTTAGATATTAAACCTAAAGTAGCCGTTAAAGGAATGTGGATTTGTTTGCCTAGTTTTTATAGAAATCTTTTTTCTTTTCCAGCTGACTGAAAAATCCATTGCTTGCATGATGGTGAATATTTTTAATGCATAAAAAAAATCAAAGAACTTTCAATATGACACTTCCTTTGAATTTTTAAGCACCAAATTACAGAATACTTATTATAGTAAAATGTCTTCTTTAGGAGAGATTAAACTGCAAACATTTTCTTTAGTTTTTTTTCCCTTTTTCCATCTATTCTTTAGAAGAGAGCTAATATAAACACTGACATTAAACCATATTGGCTATGTAAGGCACTTTGATTGTCATTGAGATTATTTTAAAAGTTATTTAGGTCCCCACGTTACATCTTTGCAACTGCATGGAAAATGTTTCACCATGTTTCTCTTTGCAATATTTCTTTGGGGATTCATAAATATTGATTGTACCGTAAAAAATTGATGGAATCTTGAAGCAGACTGCAGTCTTGGTAGCTGGGGAATTTACTCAATTTTTCTCAATAGCTGCAGTCTATAAAAAGAGGAGATTTTGCAAATTGTTTCTCACCTTGTCTTTTTAGTATTTAATAGCTCTCAATTCTGTAGCCTTCTGAACCATGCACCGGGTGCATTTTCCATCAAAGCTGTATCAGGCCTATTCAAAGGGAATTAAAAGGCGAGGTGTGACCAAGGGGTTAAACTGCCTTCACGGCTGGCAAGCCTAACTTTCATTACTGGTGGCAGTGTAGAGCCATCCTACTGCTCCTTGTGTTAAAACTTTCCTTGAAATAAAAAATCCTTAAATGTTAATGGGTGCATGTAGAGGAAAAAACAAAAAACCCCACAACCCTAAACAAACAAACAAACAAACAAACAAACAAACACACAAACCTATCTCCCCCCAAACAAATAAAAAAAAACCACCAAAACCTTCCAGGGATTTGTCTCAGTGGAAAAAAAAAATTAACCAAACAAAAAAAACCAAAACCAACCAACCAACCAACCAACCAACCAAACAAACAAACAAAAACACCAAAAAACCCCCCCAAAAAAACCCCAAAAAACCCAAAAAACCCAAACCAAGAAAAAAACCCAAAACAAACCTAAAAATATATTAAGCACGGGATGTTCTCCTTTTGATGAGGGAGAGTTTTAGCTCCATTCACCCAGGATTAGGCACAAAGGAGATGAGGTGCTTGGTCCTTGTCAAAGCCCTGGAATGGGAGCTGTGCCTAAACCCTGACATCCTTTATCCTGTCCCATTGTACCACATCCAGGCCATCTTTGCTGGATCTCCTTTGGCCAACACTCGGAATAGTTTGGTAAATGCTGGGAGAGTTTGGTAAATGCTATAAAAGGGATCAGTTTATTTCCCTCTTAACCCTCTGGTGGGATTTTCTGTTCTTCCCTGTGACCCACGGGCACTGTCAAGGTGCTTGGAGGGAGCTGTAACTTCTTATTGGCTGGGCCCTGGCTGTGCTGGGTGATGGTGATTCCCTCTTCCCCAGCTGTAAATACAGACTACCCTTTGGGTATTATTCTCTTCCAAGGAGAACATCGACAGCAGCACTGAGAAGGTAGGACTGTGCACAGGCAAACCTCTGCTTTGCTCCTAGTTCAGTTACTGGGCATCCCATGAACAAACAGGAATAAAAGGGACAGGTCTCTGTAGCACTGGTGGGCTTTGCTTTCAAACAGTCAGGCTGGGTGCAGCCATGGGATTTTTTCCTGGTAATTCCTGGGTGTGCTGTGGACACAGTTTGCTTGAAATCTGCTCTGAAGGTCTGCCTGGGGTCAGATTTTTGTAGGAGTGCCAAAAAAGGGGCTCACTGCAGGTCCAGTAGCCATCCTGTCCTCCTCTATCACTCCATTAGGTCAAACCTGAGATCAGTGTGAGGTCTGGAGACCTGATCACCAAAGACAGAGAAAGAAAAAATCTCTGGTCAAAGAGCAAGAGTAGAGTGGAAATAACCAGCCCTTGCATTGGAAGAAATAACTTAGAGAAGCATTTTTTGTGCTGGAATTTCTGCCCTCATATATTTAATTTGGCTTCCATATATCAGCTTATATATCATATATATATATATCTTATATTCTTATATGTCATATATAAGAAACTGGCCTGCTGCTTGAAGAAAACACTGTAGTTATTCAAGAAGCTCATAAGGGTCTCTTTTTTAGTAGGCCTCAAGATGTCTGCACTAATGTTTTGCAAGCTGTCCATGAGGAGTACATCCAGGTGTCCAGAAGCCAATTCCACAATCTGCCCATCAGGGGTTTCATCCAGGTGTCCAGAAAAAAGGTCCTCAAGAAGTCCATCAGAGACATCTGGAGAAAACACTGGGAGAAAACACTCTAATTATTCAAGAAGCTCACAAAACTTTCTTTTTTTTTAAGTAGGCCTCCAGATGTCCCAAAAATGAGACACACAGGGTGTCCATGAGGAGTCCACCCATCTGTCCAGAAGAAACAATCTTCTCAAAGGCCAATGGATTTCCAGGTACCTGGATTCCACCACACTGCTACCTACTACATCAGACTCTGAGTCAATGCAGCAAAAGAAACATTTCCTATCTGACAATGGATGCTCTTCCTCTTGGCTTCAAAACCCACTCACCTCAATTAGCAAGACCTGAAGAGATTTGGATAAGCTTAAGCCAGGACATGTTCTGTAAGGAAAACAGCCCTGCTAAAAGGGTTGCTGCTCCTGGGGGCCCTTTTCTGCTGCCTTTGGAGTGTAACAGGCACTTGCATTAACATTAATGGGGGCTCACTGTGCATAGGAGCTGTGGAAAAAGCCTGCATCCAAGCTGGGCATGGCGCAGTAATGGGCTGTGAGGCCCGGTTTATGTGCTCCATACTTTAAGGTTTCACTCTCCCAAATTGGAGTAGGAAACCCAAACAGTTTAGATGAGCTGCTGTAGCTTCAGCAGGAGTGGGGTTTGTGGTGGGACTGTAATTGTGGGGTTATGTGCTGCTTGTGGCCAGCAAGGGCTCACCTGTACACACCTGGAGTGCACAGGCACTGTTTGAGGCCTTCCCATCTACTGCTCACCCCTTGCTGGCCTGGGACTTGATGCACAGTTACTTTGCAAAGCCATAAATGGAATCCCAGAATGGTTTGGATTGGAAGGGACCTTAAAACTAATCTCATTCCAACCCCCTGTGCCATGAGTAGGGTCTGCTGGATCAGGCTGGTCATGGTCCCTGAGCATGACATAGCAATGTCTTCACAGGAACTTGTGACATTAAATCTGCTCACACTGTGCTGCTGTGCTTTAAAACAGCAAGGGCAGCTGAAAGTATGAAATTTAAAGCCAGGGGTTTAATATGATCAAGAAGTGAAGGTGCAATGTTAGTAAAGGAAGGTAGGACAAGGCAGGGGGGGAGTTAGTGCAGGTCTGTGTAGCCCCTGTGTTTGACCTCAAGGTTTAACAAGGTGTTCATTCTTCCTTCCTTCCATGGGTTTGGCTGTGTCAGGATGTCAGGGGTGGACAGGCACAGTCCCAAGTGCCAGCTAGCCCAGGCAGGGCTGACTGCTGTGCCTGCATAACCCCCCCAGGCAGAGGGACCACAGCCTGAAACTGAGCTTGTCCATGAACCATCACAGCAGAGAGTGTGCCAGAGCACCTCCTCAACTCCAAACCTGGCAGCAACAAACTTCCCAGGAACAGGTACCTTATCAGCAAACAGCAGCAGCAATGACCAGAACCAAGCCCACCCCAAAGACATTCGCATCTGGTAAGAAATAGAGATGATACCCCAAAAAGATGAAGGACACACAAGGTACCAGAGAACTGGGAACAGCTTACCTACAGTTCCCTTAAAGAACCAACTTAAACTCCAGGAGAAATTGCTAAAATGCTGTATTATTTTTGTAACTCTTTTATTTCTTGCAGAAGTATTTGTCGAGATTATTTATATGTCATATTACATTATTATTATTTATATATATCATTAATATTTGGGTGAGAGAACATATCCCCAAGCTGTGTCAGAGGACATTCGTGCTGGATATCAGGAGGAATTGCTTTGGCAGTTTGTGCTGCCAAAACTGGTGCAAGGTGATGGGAATCACCTTGCGTGGTGTTGCTGCTGGGGCAGCACACCTTAATGAAGCAAATAGAGAAATATGAAAGACTGTGAATATGAGGATTAGAGCAAGAAATTATTTATTGCAGTCTCCACAGGAATCTCCCTCAAATGCAGATTAAACAGGTTGACCCCGGGGAATAGGGCCATTCCAGCAACTCGTGGAGGCACAAATACAGGATGAGTCATGAAGAGCAAAGTGCAGGCATGATGGTCCCAAAGGAGAACCCAAACTCATTGCTCCAGCCTTCCCATCCAGACTCAAGTCTCCTTCCAAGCTCTGGTAATCACTTCCTTCTCCACCCTCTCTTCTGCCAGGATTGGAGCAGAGATGCTGTTTTTGCATGGCACAGCACTGTGCTTTCATCTCCAGTTTTATGGTGATACGCACAAGCAAGATCTCTTCCTCCATTGTATCCCCCCTCCCAAGCTCAGTGATGAGGACAATCCTCAACATTTAACATTATGCTAATCCCTGCCTCACTTGGAACCTGGCCAGTTCATTTTCATGCTACACTGCTCATTTCCAGCTTCTAACGTAGTTTTAAAGTTGCATTAAATAAAGAATGGATGTAAAAATCAAATTAATTACTGGACACTCCATGCTACTTAATTTTAAAGCTCCCATTCCACCAGTATTTCTTGTAATCACAACAAGCTGTGGAGTGCCAGGATGGCTGTATTGCTCTTAAATATGTTGATTAGAGAAAAAATATGAAATGGGGATAAATGTTGGAGAATTGATTTGCAGTATTGTTTGGGGCTCTTATTTTCACTTTGCAGTTTGCAGCTGAGGGAGCTGGGAAGGGGCTGGAGCCCCAGGAGCGGCTGAGGGAGCTGGGAAAGGGGCTCAGCCTGGAGCAAAGGAGGCTCAGGGGGGACCTTGTGGCTCTGCACAACTCCCTGACAGGAGGGGGCTCAGGGGGGTCGGGCTCTGGGGACAGGGAACAGGGACAGGAGGAGAGGGAACGGCCCCAGGCTGGGCCAGGGGAGGCTCAGGTTGGACATGAGGAGGAATTTCCTCATGGAAAGGGTGCTCAGGCCTTGGCAGGGGCTGCCCAGGGAGGTGTTGGAGTCCCCATCACTGGAGGGATTTCAAAGCCATGTGGATGTGGCACTTGGGGACATGGGTTAATTGTGGCCTTGGCAGTGCCAGGGGGATGGTTGGACTTGATAGAATTAGATGACTTTTCTGACCTCAATGTTTCTGTGATTCTATGATATATTTGTTAGGAGAAAAAACAAAGTAATCTTAGAGGGTAAGTCCTAGGATTCAAAACATACTTTATGTAAAACTGAGGTTTTCTCTGATTGCTAAATTGGGATGAACTGTAACGCTCAAGCTCATGCAGACAGACAGGTGCTCTGGCCTATTTTTTTCAAGAACTTGTGATCTTCAAAAACTGTATTTTATTTTCTGTGTTGCATGTTTAATCATTACAAAATTAGAGTACTGTGTTTTTAAAGATAGGCAGATGGTCAGAATTTGCCAAAATTTTAATTTATTTCACTATATATGTAGCTTTCAAGGATGAGTGCATGTTTTTATTGGGTGAAGTGCCATAGATAATGTTTCTTGCCAAGTCATAGGCTTTTTTTGTTTCCATCAAGCTCTGTTCTTTAGCTAAATCTGGACATCAACAGTGACAGCCTCCCTTCTACTCTTATAGAACATTTTGTTTTACACCTTTTCTATTTGAGCTACTCTAATCCTTGCACTCCTGTATGTGAATTTTATTTCATTTTTTAAAAAACATTGTTGAGTTTTTGCTGAGGGTCTTTCTGCAGACCCTGCTACCCACAGAGGTACAGCCACAGAAGGTCTGTCCTTCTGCAAATGGTGTTTTTCTGTTCCATGGGCTTCTCACACTTTGCTATGATGTGTAGGGACTGACCCTGCACCTGTACTCTTCTGTAAATAAAAAGCAGTAGGGTAATCCCAAAACGTGCTCTATTAAAAATACCAAGCAGGGGGAGGATGCTTCAATATTTCAAAGGAACCTGAGAGCAGAGCATTCAACCAGGGCCTTTGAAACTAATGCAAGCTTATTTTTATCATTATGTAGCTATTTTATGATTTGTTAAAATGTTTTATTTAGTTTATTTTACTTGCAAGAATGGGAAGTATATAGAGTTCAGATTCTGATGGTTAAAAAGGATGAACAATGGCACAGAAGGGGTTACACCTGCACAGCCATTCTTCATGGTGCAACTTCTTCCAGGACCCACACAAAAACTTATTAAGCAGCTGCCTGTCACCTCTCCTTAATAAATAAGAATCTCTTTTCAGCCTCTTTGTCTCCTTCACCTCTGGGGCCGGCGTCCTGTAAACACACTGCCAATTAAACCTCACGTCTAGCAAGGCCACAACTAATGAAAAGCAATAGAGAATTCACTGCCTTTTAATGAGGAAAACATTGCTTTTTACAGGGAACAATTTATTGGGCCAATTCCCCCCGTCCATCACCCTGGGGAACTGCTGCCTTTTTTACCCCCTGTTTGTTACTTTGTCAAGCGCGTGTAAAATTGCACGCTGAACACAGAGGTGAAGGCTCTGACTCAATTTATGGTGTGACATCTCTGATCTTGCTCCCTGGATCAGTAAGCGATCCTGGCAATGATATGCATGGAAATTAATTACTGTGCCCGCCAGCGATACAGCAGGCCCCTGCCGTTGATAATAGATCAGTTTGCAGGAGTTTGTTAGAGGGGCGGCCACGTCTGCTGCTGTTTGCTGTCACAGGCAGGCAATGCCAGCTAAACCACCTCAGCATCACCACCAGAGAGGGCTGCCCGAGTACCCCTGGGAAAGGCAAACCAGAAAAAAAAAAAACAAAGAGAGAGGAGAGCAGTGATTTTGGGCTTCATTTTCTCTAAGAGCAAAGAGGAGGTGTTATGTAAGAGTACCACAATGTTTGAGCAAGGGGAGACTTCTACCAAGCTTACACTATTGAAGTGATGTGTATTAAATGGAAAAAAAATGGATGGAGAAGCCAAATTGAAAATAAATAATATTGGGAATAAATACTGGATAAAGACCTACAGGTCATATCACCCATGGTTATAATATGTGTTAGCTCTGTTAGCTTTACAGCCCTTTTTCCTAGGATTTGCAGTTTAAAATGCCTTCATCAGATCATAGAACCATAGCATGGTTTGGGAAAAACCTTAAAAATCACGTGTTTCCAACATAATAGCTTGTCTGAGGTATTTTCTCTCCTCCTCCTGACAAGGCCTTTTTATTTGCAGGTGGATGCAGCAGGTTTTACATGACTTAGCTCACTTGAGGCTCGGTACATGAAGGGACATTTGGTGCATCTGGGGGATAGCCAAGATGTGTCATGCTGCTGAGCTGTTTTTGGGGAAAATGAGAGAAGTGCCCCAGAGCAGTTGTAGGAAACCTCTCCTCACTGAGCTGTTGGGCAAGGTGGTTCATGAGCACCCTTGAATTCCTTCCCAGGTCACTCCTCCACAGAAGGAGTGGTGAAACTAGCTGAGAAGACAGGAGGTATGGTGGGTAGGGACAGGCACAAATCCCCAGCCCTGTCCCATAACACCTCCACCTCCCCTGGCACTGCCATCTCCTTCACCTCATTTATTCTGGCTGCAGAAAAGGGGCACCAGTCACTTCCATGTCCTTCCCACACTTGGACACACATTGAGATTAGCAGGACACAAGGAATGTGAACTCTGCAAGAGCTGTCATTGGATGCCTTCATAAAATCTTCCCAGCAAGGTATTTTTGTTTGCTATTTGACATTTTTTTTTCATATTATTGTTTAACATTTTAGTCTATCTACTGAGAGATACAGTTTTCTGCTTGGTCCTTGGACTGTTCAGATGGAATTAGTTTAAAATTTCCATTGTTTCTCACCACTTACTTCATGGTTTTGTACACTTGAGCCTGAAAGGGCTCCACGTTGTTTTTGGGACTAGAAAAATAAGACATGATGCCCAGCTAAAATCCCAACACTGGGCTACCAAGGCAAACAGGGATGATGACATACTTAGTCCAAACACAACAGAATTCCCCATAAAAGTAACTATCCCAGAAGAATGGAGGACTCCAGCTCCAGTCAGTGGCTTTGGGGTCTGTGTTGGGGTCCCAGTCACAGTACCAGGGTTTTTATAACAAATATTTCCTGTTTACAGCACCAATTTTCAGTTCAAACAGCCATTCAAGCTCCAGGGGCAAGAAAGACACCTTAAAAATATGCTTTTAAAAAAAGTGGGAAACCAAAAGAAACGGATAACAACAAATATCTTGGAAAGGGAGGCAGATGGAGAGGAAACAGGGACACCCATTAGCTGGTTTCCATGCCTTGAAGGATGGCAGTGCTTGTTGATTCCACATCCCCACAGCTCTCGTGCTGTCACCCTCCACCCACTGCCACTTTGTTTTTGGTAGGGAAACATTTCAGAAAACAGCAGGAGATTCAAAGAATAAATTATACTTTTGGACCTACCTGGGCATCTTCTTTGACCCAGTTTGCATACACACTGAAGAGCAAATTTTGGTTCTTCCTATTTACCCCCAGACATTGAAATCTAGAAACTGCCTGAAATGCATAAAAAGCCCAAGATTATTTCAAAGCTCTGGAAAAGAAAAAAAAAAAAAAGGAGGAGGGAGAGCTGTGAAAGATCATTTCTTTCCTAATGTGACTGTTAGATTTGGCTGGTTTAGCAATTAAACTTTTCCTTTATTTGTTACCCCTACAGACCCCTGGTTAGAATAGGATCCTGAAGTTGAGTCCGCCAGAGCATTGGGCTTACATGATTCAATTAACCTTTAAGGTAGCTCTGGAAGTTGGTACTCTAGGAGATCCTTTTGTTAATTGGCAGCCTGACACAGACAATTAAGTTTGATCAGATGAAGAGGGCATCAGGGACATCATTAGCATACTGTACTGAAGACTACGTGGTGTGTAAAAGTTGTTTAATTTCTGCCAAGGAAGAAAGCGGGGGGCTGGGGGAGCCCTCCTTGCACATACAGCATTTGCTTATTAAATATTTCATTTCCCTTGCCATAAGCTGCAAATGTTCCCATTTTTTACCCCTCCTTTTTGGTTTCTTCCCTCTGCAGTGAAATCCACTGAATGATCGTTCCTCTCTTATTAAAACTTCTGCATTTCACTTGAAGTACTGCATTAAAAAAAAAACCAAAACCAAGAAAACCCACACAGCCAAAACAACAACAGAATCAGATTTACTTCACAGATGGTCACAAAGCCAGTGGTGGATGGAGCACAAGCAGGGTGTGGTTAAAGTGCTTAAAGCTGGAGCTGTCCTGGGTGACATCTCCAGATGTCCTTTGGTCAGGGAGTAGCAGAAAAACATACCTGTGACTCTCACATGCAGCAGGTCTTATAACAAAGGTGGCTGTACATCTCTGGGATGCAGAGGGGATGCTGGGATGAGGGTGTCACATTCCTCATGGCCATGCATGTCATTGTAGGAGGCGATGGAGGAGGTGAACCCACCACTGAGCTTGGGTGAGTGATTGAGCCACGTGGTTTCTTTGAATTTCTCTTGAAATCACAGTTGAGGCTATCTTAGAAACGCTTTTTTTTGCAGGCACCACTGCAGAGCACAATGGAGGTGAGCCAAGTTAGGGCCATCTGCAAGGTTTGGTCACCACCAATGTCCTACTGAATACAGATATGCAGCACCTTGCTCACATCTGTTGCTGTGTAGTCTTTCTGGCTCCCTCTCCTTTCTCCTGCCCTTCTTCCATGAGCAAGAGAGAAAGCATAAAAACACAATGTGGTTTGAGTTGGAAAAGGCATTAAATACCATCCCATTCCACCCCTGCCATGGGCAGGGACACCTTCTACTATCCCAGGTTGCTCCAAGCCCTGTCCAGCCTGGCCTTGGACACTTCCAGGTATGGGGCAGCCACAGCTGCTCTAGGAAACCTGTGCCAGGGCCCCACCACTCTCACAGTACAGAATTTCTTCCTAACATGTGATTTAAATCTCTCCTCTTTCAGTTTTAAAACATTCCCCCTTGTCCTATCCATACCCACCTGTATAAAAGTTACTCATCCTCTTTTTTCGTAAGTACCCCATAATCATCTGGGAAGGAAACAAGGCACGTAAAGCTAGCAGGCACATGAGATCAGGATTCTCCATCCTCATATCACATAGGCAGGCTCTTTGCTTTCTCATTAGCCTTACACAGTTGCTTCAGCAATTATGATATATATTGCATAATTCTTAGAGCATTAGCCTTGCTACATAAGTCATTAATGTGCAAAGTTAGTGGTAGCAGCAAATGTAGACTCTTGTGCTGTGTGATGCTAATAATATCTATGAGATTTTAGTCCTAATCCAGGGAGACATTTTCAGCCCTCTACTGCCATAGCATCGTGTAATGGAAAATTAATGGGAAGTTGCAAATGCAGGATGAATATTTTTTCTGTTTCGCTGGCTCACCGTGCCCCTTGTAAGGCTGTTGCATAAGAAAAAAAGAGCTGAAGATTAATCCAGACCACTACCCAAGAGTGACCAACACTCAGTGCCTTGGGGAGGATGTAGGAACAGGATGAACATGCAGAGACTCCTCCCCAGGGTGCTCCTGCAGCCTCCAAAACCCTTTGGCTCCAAGTCATCACTTCCCATAGATCCAGCCCCCAGCACATTACTCAGAATAAAAATACTTGTGTATTTTTATGTATTGTATGTTTTTAATGTATTATAGCTCTTGGTCTATTTTTCTTCTGTAACAATTTTTTGAACTCACATAACTATTTCAGTACTTCAGCTGGCAAATAACAGAAATAAGTGATGAGTATCCAAAATTCTCCCACAGCAACTTCAGGTGATTTTAAGATGATGGTAAGAATTAAGAAAATGGGAATGCTGGGCTTTTAAGGTGTTTTCGCTTGTCTGTGCCAATAAACCCCAACATTGTTCAGTTATTACTGAAAGACTCAAGGCACTTGGTGGGAGACTCAGGCCAGCACTTGGAGAGACCAAATCACACTCTGCAGGTATCTCTCTGTCAAGGAGAAATGGAGATGAGATAGTCACTCTCCAAAACAAACTGTCTCCTGTAAGCCCCTCCTTTTAGGTGGAAGGAATCCAGGCGAGTCTGTTTCCTACATGGGGGTCAAGTCAGCCATGTGCACATGACTTAGTCTGCCCACTCCTCCCAGCACTCAGAAATTCCCATTTACTCCATGCTGTTTTCCACTTCCTTTTCCTATGGGGGACTCCCCTCAAAAACAGAGCCATAGAATTGTTTAGGTTGGAAAATACCTGTAAAATCAGCGAGTCTGATTTTTAGGTGACTGAACAATGCTGAGAAATAGCTTTTCCCAACCACTGGTGGTGAAAATTTTGTAATGCAAAAATCCGTGGCTCTGCATCTCCTAACAGAGGCAGCAGGGAGAGGCAAGGAACGGGACAGAAATGTCAGCAAGTCATGAGTTTTTACCAATTGACATGAGTCTTCAGCTCAACAAATCAGTCAGAGGGGATGTCAGGACATGAAATGGTGGAAGTAAACATTTCTGTGAAGAGATGGGAATTGTGTGAAATTCCTCTCCAGAACATATCTGTGGAGCAGGACTCTGCCACACCCTGCACGTTTCATGGGCATGTGGGCAGCAAACTCAGGGTCAAATAGATGATTCCTGCTCCATCTCCCAGATTAGGAGGGTAAGAAAAGGGGAAAATGATGATGGAGAATAAAAGGTGCATTGAAGGAAAATGACTGTGCTTGTGGTCTATGCTGAGAGCTTTGGCTGTCACTCGTGCAAGCCTGCAAGCAGGTGTGCTCCTTGCACCAGGACTCAGGCTGGACTAGATCTGCACAACAGGATGGTTCTGAACCATAGAGGAATAATACTTGAGATGTATTGGCTGTACAGTTTCATTAAGATGACATAACATCTTGGATAGATTATAATTTTATAATACCTTTGCATGCCACTGCTATTACTACTATGTTGTTTTATGACGGTGTTAATATACAGATGTTGCTTTAATCTGTTTTTTAATTTACTTTGTATATCCCCTACGTACATTTTGTTGTAAGGTAGTTTATTTTGTAGCAGCTCATTTATTTTAAAAGTTGGAGGGTTTTTTTATATCACTGCTAGCATGCTAATGACATTTATACATGTGTTCCCTTTAATCTCTCCCCTAGTTGCCTGGTACAGAGCACAGATATTATAATTTCTCTGATTTTTCTAAGTGCTGACAATGGTTTTATTAGGGGTTTTACTTTGAGGTTTAATTTTTTATTTTGAGGCTTATTGAGTACTGTATTTTGGTGTGGTAAACCTTGTGTTTTCACTGATGCTTTCATCACAGGGTATGTGTTATCACTATAGAGGGGTTTGGTCACGTTGCCCTCCATCTGCCCTTCATTTGATGCTCCCTAGAAAACTCATAAAAGGAGGATTTTTAAGGAGGTCAAGTGTCCCCTCAATTTAGGGGTAAGGGAAGGCAAAAAAAATAAGACTAACTGCTAGTAGTCACACCTAGTTAGGACCTGGATTTTTAAAAAATCACATTTTTCTAACAAGCCTAAACTCAGTCCAAGCAGTAGGATATTCCTGTGCTTGGATACAGGTGCCACACCCAGGCTGAGGGGGAATTTCTCCCAGCTTCAGTCAAGTTGAGCAGGATCTTCAAGGTTCCTCCCAACCTAAACCAATCTACAATTCCATCGCTTTGTATTTGGGGTGGTACCAATAGAGCAAGCAGGTGAAACTGGGGAATAAGGATTCAAGGACTAGAGGCTGGCCCAAAAAGAGGGGGAGGCATGGCCTGGATTTCCAGATTTGGTGAATTATGCTGGTATCAGGTTCTCTGTGTGTTTAGTTCGGTGGCAGAGTGAAGTCCTGTCTCACAGGGGGCTTTGTGCAGACACACGAAGGAAGGCATGTGCTTGTTGGGGAAAAAAGGAGGAGGGAGCAGCATCTTTCTGAGCAGCTTCCCATGCTGGACTTCTCAAATTATGTCTAATTAAGTCTGCTGTCCAGAATGCCATCAAATTAGCAAGTGAACAAATTGTGCTGACTTTGGCGGGACGACTCCCTCGTTTCATGCTGCCCCTCAGCGTGACTGCTCTGTCTGTGGCTCTGCTTCGCTGAATTCCTGGTGAAACCCCTCCCAAAACAAGGACAAATGAGCATCCAGCCCTCATCACAGGCTTTGACTCCACTGCCTCAATGCAATATCCTGCCAGAGCTCTCCAGCCTCCTCGGGGAGACCTTCTTGCTTTCCCTGAAATTTGTACGTTGGGAAAGGCCTGAATATTTTTCCTGTAACTTGGTGGGATGGAGCTTGAGAAACGCTGCTGTAGATGGTTTCATGTTGCCAAAATGTACTTGCTATTTGATGATGTGGGCTTTGGAAGGCCTGCTGTTCCCAATTGTCCATTGCATATTAAGGATGGTTATAGCCAAGAAGACTTCTCTATTTATTTGCTCCCTTTTCACTGTGACTTTATTATGCATGAGCAGCTTGACTGTGATACTTCTTTTGTTTTACATTTTGCATTCATTAAAAACCAGTCATCTGCATATTTTGTGAACCCTCAGGGGTCTCTTCTCCCCTTGATGCATGCGTGCCAGTCCCATTAGCATGGATGGGAATTAGGAGCTCATGCTGAAGAAAAAAACACAGGCACACCTCCCTCTGTTTGTCCTCCTACTAGTCAACTAGGATATTAAAAAAAAAAAATCATTACAGAGGATATTCACTTTCTGTTAAAAAAAAAAGGAAGGAAGAAAGGAAGGGAAACTTGACCATGTATCTCAGGAGATTCTTTTTATAGCCCAAGGCTAAAGACCTCATAAACAGAGGATGTAAATCATTTCAGCATCACTGAGGTTTACGGCTGTGTCTTTACCAGTAAGTAAAGTGGGCCAGACCCACTCCCCAACAGAGGACAACTGGTGTGGTGTGACTTGAATCCACACCAGTGCCCTCTTCCTCCCCAAACTTTTAACGTGAGAGTGAGGTTTTGACTAACCTTTCATCCCTGTTTTGGTCACTAAAAGACGCTGACAATGCTTTGATCCTGTTTCTGCCTCATCCAAAACAGTTGCAGGCTGCACTGTGGTCCTCAGTGTCTTCTTGATGGTGCTGAGGATGTGAATGAAGAAGTCACGGGAGTTTCCTAAAAGCAGTCACTGGGAGACCCTGTGGGTTCCTGGATGACCATCCCAACACTTCTCCTCGCCAAACTAGCAAGCCAAGGGGTCAAAGTGTCCGGGTGAGGTTCCTATGGTGGATGGGGAAGGCTGATCCTGCCTTTATCCCATTTTACAGATGGCTGCCCTCCTCCCTCCCCTGCTCCTGTTGAGCAAGGGTTCAGGCTGTGCATTCTTGCTCCCTGAGAACAAAGAAGTGATTTATTTTTTTTCCATTTCAGTTAAAACTACTGGTGCATGGTGGCCTCTGGTACAGGGATCCCCTATTTTCTCTACATTGTCTCTGAAGGTTAAAGCAATCAGGATTCTCCACCCAGACAAAAGTTTTGTATAAAACCTCCCCTGCTCCTCTGTGTTTCAAGTTCGGCAGTTCCCCCTTCCACAAAAATGTGCAGGAAGACGCACAGAGAGATATGAATTTATTTTCTGCATAGTTAAAGCTTCAACATTGCCCTCAAATCATCCTGACACAAAGGCAATGCAGCTTGGTTCACCAACCAGCACATTTTGCCCTGAGCAAAGACACTTTCCCATGCATGGAATGATCTCCCACTGTTTCCCATAAGAGCACAGGCCTGTCTAGAGGAATTGAATCAAACGCTTTCAGAGACAACAACCTGCCTGAAACAACTTGAAACAAATGAGAGTTTGGGATGCAGCTGGACAATGATAGCTGAGGCTGTGTGCTAATCGTGAGATTAAGCAATAATCCTGTTTTATTGTAGCTGCCATGGCTGGAGCATCCCAAGCTCTGCTGAGAAGCCTCCTTAGCAGCTCACTGGCTGCTTTGAGGGCCAGGCATCTCTGCCAGTGCATTCCATACTGATCTGTGATGGATACTGGCAGGGTGAGGCACTATGGGTGTTCTAGCAAGTCAACCACATAGAGCCTGTCTTGTCTGATGGCGGGCGGAGGGAGAGGGACAAAGAGTTTTGGAAAATGAGGCATTCTCTGTAGCACAACTCCAGAGCTGTTTGAGCTCTGGTTGTGGTCCAATTGCTCTCTGAAATCAACACCATTTCAAGTGTCAGAGAGGGTGTCAGACTGGAGAAGCCCAAATCCCTAATGCTTCTCAACTCTACACATCTCTGCTTTCTGTCTGCTGCTTCTGGTTTATACCCTCAGCAGCACGTTCTAACATCTAGTGTGTCCTGCAGCAAGATGCCCAAGGAGGTTGTGGATGTCTCATGCCTAGAATTGTTCAAGCTGGATGGGGTTTGGAGGAACCTGGCCTACTGGCAGATGGCAGGGGCAGAGAGGCTGGAACTAGGTGGCCTTTGGGTTCCCTTCTGACCCAAATCGTTCTAGGATGCTTTGATTCAAAAGCAGAGAAATTACTTAGCAGGAACCCAAAACAAAAGGGAATAATTTCCTAGAATAGAGGATGTCACTCACCTCTTTCTCAGGACCTGTCTCATAATTGAGGCTGTGTGGAGACAGTCTACAGGTAATAGAACAAATTAACAACCTCCCAATACCTGTTTCACTTGTTTGGCCCATTGATTTACTGATTGACAGTTTTATCAGCTGACACTTGAAACAGAAACATTTACATAATCAGGACAAGCAATGGAGTCATAAGCCATCTTTAGGTCAGCTCTGGAGCTTGGGTCTCCTTGTCTTCCTTTGCTGGAAGCTACGGAGAATGGTAACTTGCATTTTAGGAAAATGTTCCTCCCCCAGAGGGTGCTGGCACTGCCCAGGCTCCCAGGGAATGGTCACAGCCCCGAGGCTGCCAGAGCTCCAGGAGCATTTGGGCAATGCTCCCAGGGATGCCCAGGGTGGGATTGTTGGGGTGTCTGCGCAGGGCCTGGGGCTGGGCTGGATGATCCTTGTGCTTCTAACCCAGGGTATTCTGTGGTTCTTTGCACATCTCACCATTGCAGATTTATATTCCTGCCTTGACTTACTGCAGCCCAGCTGGTTATTCCCAACCTGTATCTTCTCCAGGAGAACTTTGTTAAAGCATTTCCCATTCAGGGCCTTGTCCCTGCACACACTTCACTTTGGTTCAGAGTTTCCAGCTGTGCTCCAGATTGTGCCTCAGCTGTTTGCGACGACCACAATGCAGAAGCAAGTCTGAAGAAAATTTGAATCCAGCACCACTGGCTCTCTCTTACTGCACTAAAATAAAACAAACAAAACCAGAAAGGATGGGAAATGGTTTTACTGGAGCAGCATCAGCGTCTCCATTTGTGAATCAGTTTCTTATGAGAAGGAGGCTCCATTTAGGTAAGAGGTGCTGCCAGTGGCCTTCACGTCTCCGGCCCCTCACGTACCAGCTTTGACTCAGCAGCCTGCAGCAGTAAATCATTAATGGCCCCTTAAAAAAGGAGAGCTAGTTCGTAACGCAAGTCTGGAATGAGGAAAGGAGATGGGGGAAGATCAGACTTTCCATTCCCAAAATAAAGCATCTCAGTCATCCTGAATATCTAGAGAGTGCACAGAAGGCCGGAGGCGTTCTCTTTGTTAAATATTTACCAGTCAAGTATTATTTGAACAGAACATTTCTGGGACTTTAAGCAGGATGGAGTAAGTGAAACATTGGATGGGTCAATAGGACCATTTGCCAGAGTGGCTTGTTCTTAAATGGGAATCAAAAGCTGACCTGAGTGAGGCCTGTAATGTTTGACTACTAAAAGCATTGCTCCAAAAATGCAGCTCTGTGCTGGCTCCAAGGGACCGGTGTATGGCTTGCTTCACTGACATTGTCAGGACAGGATTTCCTCCTCATTACCAACTAAAGGAACTCCTGGACATGAGCAGGGCATCGGGGTGAGGTCCTGGTGTCTTGGTAGGAACCTAATGGTGCTGAGGAAGAGATCTGTGCTGATGTGCACAGTATTCCCTCAAAATCACTTCCACTACTCACAGACATGACCTGCATTTAGAACAGGAATAGCCTAGCACAGGTCAAATCATCTCTGCAAACATGAGGACTCAGGTCCAGCATCACCCAGATGACATTTGAATCTTCTCCTTAGCACTCAAGGCTTCACTCATAGTTATAATAAAATTACAGATAGTTCAGGACTATCCACATATGCAAAGCCACCAGAAATAGAAAGGAGATTGTTCTACTGATCCTTGTGAAAGCACTGCAGAAAGTGCCATTTTGGAGATGTAAAACCAAAGTAAAAACATTGTTTTATGAAATTTTAGAAAAAGAAAAAGTGGGAAAAACTCAATTATTTCAGGTTTAGCCTAAAAATGAATGAGGTTTTATTATCTTCCCAGATGTTTTTAAGGACATTTTTACTGGGTTGACTGCAAGCCAAATTATTCCTCTTAACCACTTAGGAGCAAGCAACTGTATTGCCAATGAAGTCATTCAGGAGTAAGATAAATGTTCTTCTGGGGACAGATTGGTGTTGGGCTGCTTCCTCCCAGCTTTTTGTTTTCATCTGCACTAGAAGAGCACAAGACACTGAAAAATTCTTGAATTAAGATAAACATTACTTAACAAAACCCAAAACATAGGAGCATTATCAATGCTATTCTCATACCAAATACAAAACACAGCTCTGTACCAGTTATTAAGAAGAAAAAAAACTCTATCCCAGCTGAAACCAGGACAAAATTGCTAACGAAATTATAGAGTCCCACGAAGAAAAGCCAGCAGTTATTTTAGCACAAGAAAACTGGGTGAAGCAGAAATATCTACCAGCAAAGGGAAGGGCAAGTGAGCTGGATCCAGGTGAGTGGTGTTGGTGTGTACTGCATTCAGACTGCACTGCTCTCCACCACAGCAGAGAGCTAAGGAAACTCAGAGGTCAGTGGGTTTGAGTCTATCTATTATCTTTATAATATCAACACTTATTAAGGGGCATTCAGTATATGTGGTGCTTCATCTCCCAGCTCCCCAGAATTTCCATTTTTTGAGCCAACTGATCTAAAGAGTTGCTCTGTGCAAATTACCTCTCTTCCACGAGCTTATCTGCCTCCCCTTGAGCTCAGGAAGACTTTGAACACCCAGTGTGATTTAAGGAAGCCAGGCGTGACAAATAAGGACAAGTTGGAATCTTTCCTTTTTTAGTAATTTAAATTATTAAGTGCAAAACACGTCAGCAGCCAATTCTGATTCACAAATGCACTGGAGAAACCTGTAACCTAGGAACGCTTTGTGAATGGGGAGAGAGGCACAAAATTTGTCATGCCTGAGGAACCACCCAGCTCCTCCGCAGTCCCAAAATTTACATCACACTGGGCAGGTGCATGGTGCAGCCCAAGCTCAGGGAATCCTGCCCTTGCTGGGGAACTGCTGCACGGCTTCACACTGGTTTGATTCAAGTAATTTCAGATACCTAGGAAGCATCTAAATATTAAGAATGCTTTGAAATTATTTCCGAGGTCTCTCTCTATTCAGCGAATTTAGAGGACCAGCTGCTCATCTTTTTTTGAGTATTGCTGGTGTTTTTATCATATATCATAGAATCATGGAAGAGTTTGGGTTGAAAGGGACATTTAAAGGTCACTTAATCCAAGCCCCCTGCAATGAGCAGAGGCACCTTCCCCCAGGTGAAGTTGCTCAAAGCCCCATCCAACCAGACCATGAACGTCTCCAGGGATGAGGCATCCACCAATTCTCTAGGAAATCTGTTCTCTCTAGGTATCATGTGGTTAGGAACAGTATTTTATCAAAAATTCCCTTTTTTATTTGCAATTTCTTGGGTGGCACCTACCCTGGTTCTTGAATGACAGGACTTCTGAAACCTGTTTTCTCAACACTTATTTTCTTAATGTTTCTCTATGTGTCCAATAATAAAGTTGAGTTGATCTCAGACCTTACTTCCAGAAGAACAAGACCATGACTGGGTGTCCTCTTGTTTGTTTTTTTTTTAACTTGCTATCTTTTTTTCCCCTAGAAAATTTACAAGAACTTCTTCAATGTATTTGATATATTTGTGATAGCTAACAGTTCATCATATTTTGTTGAAACTGTTTAGCATCTTCAGAAATTATCAGTCTCATTTTCTTTAGCAACATATTTAAAAATATTACTGTGGAAGCATGGCATATTTCTTTAATTTGACAGCAGGTAAGGATTAGCAAAGATAGAGCATAGTCCCTGTCTTTCTGTATTTCTCCTGGAAATTTATGCTTTTGTTTTCTCTTTAGCCATTTTTATTTCTGGCCACCTTTCTCCTCACAACAGGCAACAGCAAAAGTCATACCAGACAAGAGAAGAATTTAGTAACCCTTTGTTTTGGTCCTTGCAGTGGCTCCCAGCTTGCTGCTGTCTGCAAAATTAAGACTTTTACACAATTTTCCATAATCTTTTGGTGGCCGTTCTGGCTGAGGCCAAGGGTCCAGTCCTCAACCAGATATAGTTCTGAGATATATCAAAAATATTTTCTATTGCTGGATTGGTCTATTAATTTTCTGCGATGTTTTTGGCATGTAATTCTTAAGGAAATCACAGAATCACCGAATTGCTAAGGATGGAAGGGACCTCTGGAGGTCATTTAATCCCATATCCCCGTTCAAGCAGAGTCATACCACAGCACATGGCAAAAGATTTTGTTCAGATGGTTCTTGAATACCTCCAGGGGAGGAGACTCCACACCCTCCCTGGAAAATCTGTTCCAGGGCACAGTCACTGCATAGGAATGAAGTTTTGTCTCATATTCAGATGGAACTTCCCGTGCATCGGACACTTCTGCAGATGAGTCTGTTGTCCTGCTACAGTAGCTTTTGAATCTTGCTCATCTTCAAGCACCAGTTGGTTCCTGCAAGTTAAAATTTTTGACTTGAGCTGAAAAGGCCCCATAGAACCTCTGTGGAAGAGACAAACTTGAGATATCATAATCACAGGAAGTATGATTCAGAAATCAGGGGTTTCAGGCTGTTAATGGCACTGATTGTTCATCAGTTAAATGGAAAACTCAAATATTTAGCTAAACTTTCCAGCTGATGTACCTCTGCAATTACCTTCACAATAGAATCATGGAACGGTTTGGAATGGAAGGCACCCTGGAGCTCATCCAGTTCCATATGCCCTGCCATGTGCAGGGACACCTTCCACTATCCCAGGCTGCCCTGGCCAGCCTGGCCTTGGACACTGCCAGAGATGGGGCAGCCACAGCTGCTCTGGGCACCCTGTGCCAGGGCCTGCCCACAACGACAGGCATGGAGGAGGGTCCCCCCTCTTCTGGCATCTGCTCTTGTTGTGTTTTGAAGGATGCAGTGATTAGGCTTTTGACACCAGATTTTACAGCTGGAGACACGACCAAAGAGTCGAACCAGCACCAAAACTATGTCATGGACAGAGGTGGGACTCTGCACCCATGCCCATTTTTTGCTTTCTACATCATACACCTTTCCCCCTGCCAGCATCCACTTGGGGTGCCACATGGATGGAGAAGAAAGGATTGAATTAAATCCAGCTCTCAGAATCAGCTCTTATAGAGGTGGAGATCATAGTTGATGTGTATTTTCACTGACATGACAGGTTTGTTCAGCCTGGGTTATTTGCCAGCCATGATTACAAGCACGGAGATGACTTTAAATGCAGGACTCCTCTCTTGCTCTGCTGTGTCCTGGGTAGGCAGGAGGCAAATTAGGAAATCACTCAGATAATTTTAAAGAGGATGGATTTGTGATTATGGTGTTTTGACCCACCTGGTAGCCTGCCCTTGGAGCTCTACTTAACAGGTCTTCCCTGTGTCTTTTCAAGCAGTTAATTTTGTGGCCAAGTCCCTGAACTCTCTTCCTGTTCCTTTTTCACGTGTAGGGCTGTTTGCTTCTCTGCCATCCAGTCATCTTGCGAATGCTTGCTCAAGGACACCGTGGAAGATTTGTGCTAATAATGAAAAGCTTGAAGGGGGTAAGAGATTTTGCCCAGGAAAAAAATGCCGATCAAGTCTATTGTGTCTCTGTCCCATTGAGAAGGGGCAGCTGGTAACAGAAAGGTTAGCTAACAGGAGGGCTTTTAGGGGTTGCGACCGTGTGAATTAATGCATGATATTTGTCTAAGCAAAATTCTCAGTTACCTCATAAGGATTCAGGGGTTTAGAATATTTCCCTCTGCATTTTTAGTTTACAGAGAGGTTTTTCTGGTCTTGCCATCTCCTTCTGTCACAGACTGGTAGCCAGGAAAAGAGAGCAGAATATTTCTGCACTGCTTCTTTGTTTAATATCGAGATATTTTCAGCAGTCAGTGGAGAATATATTTCTAGGTTTGGGGGTTGAGGCGTTTTTTTTTTTTTTCCTTTGTGTGTTTGTTTCCTTTTGCACCACAAACTGCACGAAGGGGCCGGGAGGATTGTGCATTACATAAGAGTGGCCCTCCATGCTTTAATGTGGGTCTGTGCCGTGCCATGCAGCGAACATAATGTGTCCTCCCAGGGACAATTTGCATAAAGGATAAATAAGAGAATCACAATGTGAAGTTTATTCATTTTTAAATCCTGCAGCGTTTGTGATTGAAGGCCCAAGCTCAGATGTTTTCCTGATGTGTACCATTAAGAGTCAGGGCTTTGCCTAATGTCTCTTCTGTTACTGCAGGGAGATGTAATGTGCAGTATTTCTCCACACTGGAGTATCATTTTCAGTGTATACCACTCGGCTAGGGAGTGAGGAACTGCAGGCTGCATTATCTTGTACCGGGCCCACTCTCCTTAATTTGCTGTAACCGAGCCAGCACATTAAATACAAAACATATTGATGTTCTCTGAGAACCCTTGAGGGTCTTTACCCTTCCTTGTCAAAGGAACTGTGCAATCCAGGAGGAAAGAAAAAAGGCATTTTGCCATGGTGAAAATAGTTGCACTGCTGGCATGCGTGGCTGACACAGTGCTGCGCTTCCATTTACTTCACCTAGAGAGGGGAAAGTCATAACAAAAGCCATTTTACCTCCTAACTCCAGCTGAGGGTCAGCAGAGGGAAGTGATGTGAGCCCCTGCTCAGGTGGTGTTGGCAGCAAGGGCTTTAATACTGCACACTCTTAAATTTGCTGAAGTCATAGAGTCATAGAATGATTTAGTTTGGAAAAGACCCTTAAGATTATGGAATCATAGTATGGTTTTAGTTGGAAGGGACCTTAATGATCATCTAGTTCCAACCATTAACCTAACGTTGCCAATTCCACCACAAAACTGTGTCCACTCCAGTGATGTCACAGATGAAAACTGGTGGTGAAACAGTCTGGTTCTACCACAAGCAGAGAACAGGATATCCCCCCAATTCTCTAATAGAGGCTAGTAGGCTTGGTCCAGTGTGGTGACCCGTGTTCAGATCTGGTTTTGATTCTGTTTAAAGGCTGTTTCTTCTTGGGCCTGCTGCCCAAAAAAAAAAAAAAAAGAATCCAAATCATCAGCTTGCAAACATTAACCCCATATGCCTGCAGATGGTTGCCTTGCATTATCCAAAGTGGGCTTTGTGGGTTTGGGGACCACAATTTTAGCACAAAGCTTTCAACACGTTAAACGAGAGCATTTGAAACTCTGAAAATTGCTTCTTCATCACCAGTGAGTTTGGGCTTTCTCCATCTCAATTTGAAATCTCTCTGGTTAGAGTCAAGCTGCTCTTCCCCTTTGTCTTCTGAAGGTGGTTAACACCACCTTTCTCAGTGGCACCAGAACTGAGTGAAATGAGGTGGTTTGTGGATTTACATCCTGTGATTGGCTGTCTTCAGTAAACAGCAAGGGAATGAGCTCAGCTAAAAGGTTTTCTGTGTTTGAAAGAGTTTGTAAGATCTGTCACATTGGATCTCTTGAGGTTCTCTAAGATAGAAATTTCAGCCTTCCTGTATTCAGAAGGTCTCTGCCCTCATCCTGATGGTGCTCATGAAATTTGTAAAGATTGGATAATCTTGGAGATTTTTATTTTATTATTAATTTTGGATGAAACAAAGAAATAGAATAAAAGGTGTATCAGGGAAACACTTGGAGTCTCACACACTTGGATGGTAAACTTAATAGTGTCTCCCTTAAGAAGTCAGTTGACTGTAACAATGTAAAATTAATACTTATAAAATTTCCCTGAAAATTATGTATAGTGGAAATCTCTTTACTGGTTACTCAGTTCCCTGGGTATTCATCCATTTTTATGCTAAATCAAGAACTTTTTATTGTATTAACTGAGAGCTGTCATTCATCTCAAGCACTGAAACCTAAATGCAGAAGCGATGGTTTGACTTCGTACCCTCCCATGCCCTTGAGGAGGGAGTTTAGGCTGGGTCTGTTGGGTGCATTTCTCTGTGAACAGCAGCTCAGGGTTTCCCAGTGTCAGGCTAAGTGATTTCAGATGGCACAAACTTAAACTTAAGAGACAGAATAGAGGGTAGACCATGCTGCCACAAACCCAGCCATGAAACCAAGCTCTTTCAGACCACAACAAAACCCTATAAAGAGCCTCCTTTGCAAATGTATCTCCTTGAAAGGAGGAAAACACCAAAACAAAGCAAAGACAGAATTGCTAATCTTGAAACGTTTTGGGTTTTTTCCTGCAGAAAACTCATGTCTGGCTCATTAAGTTACATCATATTTGCCATGGGTAATTTTTATTCCAAATCATTTTATGCAGCTCTAACCACAATGCTTCTGATCCTGTGCAATCATTTGTTGTCTGTAGTATCAGAAAGTGCTGATGTGGTGAGATAATACCCCACAGCCACCAGTTGTAGAAGGATTTGGGGCTGCATATGTTGGCATTTCCCTTTTGCATGCTTTTCAATGTGGAGGGAAAGACTTTATGTAAGTCAGAAAATATTTTGTAAAATAAAATTGAGTGTGGAGGAAATGTTTTAGGTGAGAAAGAGCTTTCAGCTACAACCAATAGTAAAGAGCAGTTCATAGTTTGGATTGCTTGAAAGAGTTCTGTGGCTAATCCAACAGAGACCATTCCTTTACATGGATCAGGAAGGCTGATTTTCTGTCTAGGAAAGAGGGACTTATTTCCTCCCTTTGTAACTGGCAAGGCCCTCTTGAAGCCTCTTGGTGTCATGAGGGAAGCCAGAAGTAAGGAGGAAATAAATGCTTGAAGACAAGATACTGACTTTGCAGACTTGGGCTCTGGTGTTTATTTGGTGGCATTTCAAAAAGCAATTTTTTGTTTGTTTATTCAAGGTTTTTGCTTAGTTTTCTTTTTGTTGTTGTTGTTTTTAATTTATTTTTTTTTCTGATTTGTGTTGTGTTGGAGGGTTTTTTTGTTTAATTATCTTAGTTTTTACTGCACTGTGAAGACACCCATGAGTCAGACTGACCAGCAGCTGCTTGTTGCTGAGCTGCTTGGAGAATCTGTCCATGTGCTGGGCTCTGTAGGTGAGCCCAGACTGGAGAGCTGCTGGATCTGTCCCCACATCCTCCCAGCCCAGCTCCTTCTCACCCTGAGTTACCTCTGATTGCTGCTGTCCACTCCTCCTGGTGGACACACAGCTCTTGCACCATCCCTCACCAGGCAGCAGTCCCCCAAAACCTCTGCACAGATGACAAGGGTTGGTTCTGCACTGGAGATGTGTAAGAACAGGACATCAGTGGCAAGACCAGCCCTGTGACTGCAGTGACACCTCAGCTGTTTAATTCACCTGCAGCCTTGTGCCCCCTGGAGAGGCTCTTCTGTGCCTAGCAATTATCCCATTGGAGCAGCCAAATGTCATCTCCTGTTGAACACCAGTTTTTTTACAATATTGAGGTCCTTATTTTGAAAATCAATTAATGAAGAACCTGGAGAAAGTAAATATTGTTGTGGTCTGCTTATGCTGTGACACATGACTTTCACTGATGTCCTCATAAAGCTATTTTCTTAAAATTGCTTTTTATTTTATTACATTATGGGCTCCGTAGGGCATTATCACAGAATATCAGAATGTTTTGGGTTAGAAGTGACCTTAAATATCATCTCATTCCACCACTCTTCCATGAGTAGGGACATCTTCCATTAGACCAGATTGTTCCAAGCACCCTCCAACCTGGCCTGGGGCACCCCAGGCTTAGTTCCAGGCCGTGTGTGGAGAACCTGGCACGATCCAGAGCTTGAGCCCAGGGCTTCTGCACAGTACTGGGAGGGATCTGCAAGACACAGTTTAAAGTCAGCATTGTTTTTCCTCCTTTGGAGAGTAAATGCAACAGAAATTTATTACGTGAACTGGCTTCGTCAGAGGAGATTTCTTGTTATTCACAGTAAAATTCATCTATGGGAATTTCATAAGTTCTTGTGTAAGATGGGAAGTAGCAGCACTTTGTTAACTCAGGAAATGAGATCCCTACACAATCAGGAGGCTGTTTTTGAATCTTTGGTGGCACCAAATACAGGGATAATAACATTTCTTCTCCCTGCTCCAACTGACGCACCCCAGTTCTCTCCCTAGTGCCAGGAGCTGAGGAACACCTCAGGAATGAGCAGGACCGTGATACTTGGACATCTTGCCATCAGACAAGGGATGTACATGCTTTTCTGTGCTTTGCAAAACTCCCTCCACACTGAGCCCTCATCCAGGCCACCTCACCCCACAGCCTCCTTCCAGAGCCACCAGTTTCAACATCTGTTCCATGTGATGCCTACCTGGGAAAGTAAATGTATAAAGGACCAGTGGAGAGCTCCAAAGCAGGCTTAAAAATTGAGGGAATGATTTGTCTATGTCTTCCATGCAAAATATACCCCAGCTTCAGCCTCTGCTTCTGTTTTCTCCCTCCCCATAACACCAGCAAATCCCTAACCCCCATGGCTTAGCCCTATCTAGGGGAGCTTGCGTGTATCTGTGTATGTCTCTGTATTTTTTTTTTCCAGAGTGACTTGTTTGTGCTGTCATCAGCCGTTGTTTTGGTAAATGGTGAGTTAAACAGATATATCCAAGCGTAAAATCTAAAAAATGTTCCCTGTGGGCGCCTGGGGGGTGTTGTTTGAAATCAACTACATATCAATTGAGCGGCGGCGAGCGGATCCGATGATAAATTCCAGTCCACAGACGCCTTATAAATTACATTTTTTTGTTCACGATCTAGCCTCATCTCAGCTCCCCAGAGGCCCTTAGACTGAGAACTATGATTGTGTTGGAGAAATGTTTGCTCAGCTTGAGCGATGCCATTAGTGTTACATGTGCCAGGCCGCTCTCGCCGGCACCCCCCACTTCCACCCCTCCATCCCCCCAATCCCAATCTGATCCCCCCTCCCTCTTCCTCCCTTCCACAAAATGCAATATGTGCCTGGTAATTTTTCTGTTCATTATCTCATTGTTTTCTGTAAGTACAAGGTTAGATTGAATTACTGCAGGCTCTATTGTCTATTTGTAATTCTCCTTCCATGCCGTGCTACTAATGAATGGGCAATTTAGTCAAATCTTTGTAACGGTTTCTTCTGTGCGTCAGCCACTTAATTACTCTGAGCTTTTCTCACTGCTGCTTTATTGCACGGAAACTCAGGCTGCTTCCAGGTCTTTGCTAGGGGATCTCCAGCTCCAACAGAAGGAAAAAAAATAACCATAGCAGTAACTAGCCCAGATTATCCCGATGCCTTGGCGTAGCAGCATCCTCGGCACACAGGACTTTCTCCTCCCGTGTGGTTTGTTTGCTCTGTAGTTGGTGGGTTTGTTATTTTGTGTGTGCAGAGAGGAAACTGTCATTGTGTAAATTAGGCAAAGTGCGTCTGAGGTGAAGGTGGTAGAGACCCTTCAACGTGATCAGGGCCAGAAAAAGGGGCAAAATAAAAAATACAAGGGACCTCATCATACGGGGTATACCCCTCTATGCAATTCCACTGACACTGAGGTCTCAATCTTGATCTATTTCAGGACCACCAAAATAACTTGGTTTTGCTACCAGAGGTAGAAATTGTGCCCTTTCTGTTGGTTTGCAAAAAGGGTTCACCTTTGTGTTTAGCATCCAATACTTCAGTCTGAAAATTGGGGACAGGGCGTGGGAATAAATACGTTTTAAAATCCATTTAATAGAATAAATCTTGATCATTTATAACTAGGATTAGATAGATATGTGTAGAGAGCTTTAAAACAGCTCCTCTGTAAGACAAATACATTTTCTTTCCTTAAGAAGAGCATACAAAGATTGGAAGTGAGAGGAAATAGGGGAATTTGAAAGAAAGTGTTGTGAAATATAAGTAATAGTGTGACAGATTATCTCCATGCATGATCTGACTCACCTATTTAAATTCCTAAAGGGGTTCTATTCCTCTCTTCAGTGACTGAAATTCTCGGAAGCTGATGCTGTGCAGGGTAATGGGCAGGTGGGCCTGATGAGTATTTGAACTCCACTTTTTCTGTGTGTTTAAACTGGACACTGGTACTAAAATCACATTTCTAGTAAGTTGTGCTGCCTCTTCATAACACAAAAGTATTTTGTTTTTTCACTTTTGCACAGGATGTATTGTCTCCATTGAAGAAATGCTTTAATAGTCTCTCTCTGATCCTGTTCCAATTTATATCTACTTGTTGTTGCCCAATCTCTGGTTGTACTTTCTGGTCATGTTTCTAAATTTTTAATTCAAAATTGGAAGTTTTAATTTGTTCAGGGATTCATTAATTTGTGTCAAGTTGACCTTTTACAGAGGGTTTCATAGCCATATAACACATAGACATAAACTTCTTATTGATTTTACACAGAGGATCTGCATGTTCAGTGATCTAAACAGACATTTCGTACACAAACTGTAAGTTGAACAATATAAAAATCTTTTATTTCCAGTTCCTATGACCAGAATAGAAACTCCAATTAAAATTCTATTTAGCACAATTTTCAGGGAATGTGTTTATGTCTCAACACACTTGCAAATTGATGGAGAAGATCTTGAAAGCTTTGCAAGAATACAAAAAGGCTGATAATAAATTACTGTAATTATTAATGATTAGAAAGGTCTTTCAAAAGGCTTTCCAAGGAATTTTCCTGTAGGGGAATTTCCCAACCCCTGGAGACAGATTGCTGAAAAGAGCTGCATGCTGAAAATCAGCACTAAGACATGGTGGGAGATTGAGAGATTTTGACTAATACTCATGTTTTTCTTTGACCCTACACATCAAAATCTTCACCAGTGCAGGAACACTTGGCATGAGGAGAGGGGCTGCATCTGCTCTCCACGTGGCACAGGGATGAGGCAGGGTGTGTGTGCACCCAGGACAATCTACAGTGTCTGTCCCACAAGTTCCTTGGCTCTCTTGTCCTTGGCTGGCATTTGCTTTACCAGCTCTCATAGTGGCACTCACTTGACCTCCATGACAGACACGTGTGGCTTTAGCCCTCCCCACTCTTCCCCCAGACCAAACCCTAAAGTGGCCATCCAATGCAGGTAGCCCACAGTGGGAGTTGGGTTCTGACTTGTCTTGGGCATCTGCTCCCATAAGCTAAAGTTCTTAGATTTCAACTGAAATCAAAATAACCCAGTTTTTACATGACTGCAAATACGATGCACTGCACACACACCAGAGAATTTGTCCAGGACACAAATTAAAAACTGTGGAAACCTCCACAGCATATCCTTGTGTCAGTAAATATTCATTTTAATCACAGCAGTGTGGCCAAGTCAGGCTGACCAGTGTGACCAGATTGTAGCTTTCTTTCTCATTTGAGGTCCAGGGAAGTGTGCTGAGCTCAGTGTGACCCTTACCCCATCCCAACACTCTGCATCTCTTGCCCTGTCCCCATGCACGTGTGCTCCCCTAGCAGAGGTCTTTCCTTCGTGCACAGGCCGGTCTTTGTGTCCACCTTGAAAGTCCTGCAAACAGACAGATCCTGCCCAGGGCTTGAATTCAAACTAAGGATCTCACCAAAGAAAAAAAAATTTGCATTGGATAGGACAACAGTGATTTTTTTAAACTGAAGGAGGGCCGATTTAGATGAGATAAAAAAAAGAAGTTTTTCACAATGAAGATGGTAAACCACTGGCACAAGTTTCCCAGAGCAGCTGTGGCTGCCCCTGGATCCCTGGCAGTGTCCAAGGCCAGGCTGGATGGGGCTTGGAGCAACCTGGGATAGTAGAAGGTGTCCCTGCCCATGGATGGAACTGGATGAGCTTTGGTTGGAAGGTCCTTCCAGCCTATACCTTTCTATGGTTCTGTGGCCATGGCACAGCATGGCTGTGCCAGGAGGGGGTGTCCAGGCCTCACTGGACCAGTGGCCCCACCACTGGCTCCTCTGCAGTGCTTTGGTGGAGGAATAAGGGGATTTCTGCTAGCACCTGGATCGGTGAGTGCTGGATTTCTAACCACCCGTCTCTTGTGCCACCCACAGAACTGTAAGCAGCACATACCCTCACAAACACACATCATTAAATACCAGCTTATTTCTATTTGTGTTTACAGAATAGCAGAAAGTGGAGAGGCAGCCTGAGAGCCAGCTAGTGCCTCGTAGACCCAGATAGGCTCTTTGCCTGCTTTGTTATAATACTTCATTGGAACTGACACATTGATAGCCACAGTTTTTCTAGTAAGTGACCTTCATGCTGCCCATTGATTCCCAGTGGCCATCAACTCCTTGCAATTGGAATGACAGGCCAGGTTAAAGGTCAGTCCTTAAATAAAGCTTCTGGATTACTAAACACCTGAAGTTCAAATGAAAATGGAAATCCGCACCTCATTTTATGTGACATGTTACTGCTAATGACACTTTGGGATCTTAAACGGCTCCTGCTCTTTAACTCATGTGCACATTTCACTCAATAGTCCCTTAAACCGGCTCCTTTCTCCACCACTGCTGGACCCTTACCGGACAGGCAGAAAGAAAAAGCAATCTCCCTGGGATAGATGGCTTCTGGGGAAAAGAAGCTTTCTCAGGAAAAGACATCAGATCCAATTAAAACATTTGCCTTTCAAACGATGGCCAGAAACAATCATTCCCTTAATTAAGATTCACAGTAAAAAGATTTTATTTACATGAGCTGTGGCATTAAAACGGTCCCAGTTGTACAGTTGTGGAAGTTGGATGTGTTTTGTTTGCCTATGCACATTGGGGCAGTGCTGGACCCCTTGGGTGTGTCTGCACAGCAAAAAAGAAGTGGGTTGTTGTCTCCCCATGTTTTACAGAGCTTCTGCTTCAGTCATGCCAAGCCTTGCTCCCACAGCCCCTCAGCCTTGGTGACATCCAGCTCTCTATCTTTGGGGCATCCAGAGGTACCCAAGGCTCACAGCACCTTCTCCTGCACCAAGGGACCTCCAGGCTCCCTGAGGGTGATGCTCTCAAATGTACCTCTTTATCTTCTCCTCTGAATTTTTACTTATTTTCTGCGCCTTAACCTGAGTGAGAAACATTGTCAGAAAGGAGAGTAAACTTATCATTGTATTTTCATGAACATTTATACTTATTCTCCAGCTTTTGCCAGGAATTCTTTGATAGATTCTGCTAATTTACTTCTATGTTATTATAACATCTCCAGTTTCCAGCTGAGATTAGCATACCCTTGTGCCAGATGCAGTGTGTGCTCCCTGTAAGATACAGTACCCACCCCAAAATTCACACAGGCTAGATAATAACATGAAGGTATTTGCTGCAGGGTAGGTTCATCTTCTGCAGTGTGTCAGACCAGTGGGTGCCAGAATCTGGTGGACACATCAGCACGCTCATATCTCTGTATCCATAGCCCCCAGTGTTTAATAAATGACCATATAATAAGTTAAGTGTATCTGGTATTGCTTGCCAGCTCTGCAGCCCACTGGCATGGTATGGACTGCTTCCACGCTCTTGATCTCATCATCCAATGCAGGGCTGACTTGTCCAAAATATTTTCCCTAAATGCAAGCCATGCCTGGAAATTGACTGAAGCCCAAACACAGCCAAGGTCTGCTCTGACAGTCTGAACTGTAGTTACCAAGCTTCCATGCCTCTTTAATTTGCCTTGGATATTTGCTTCAAACTGCACCAGGAGAGGTTTAGATTGGATATTAGGGGAGATTTCTTCACTGAAAGAGCTTCCCAGCCCTGTAAAAGGCTGCCAAGGGCAGTGGTGGAGCCCCCATCCCTAAAACCTATGTAGATGTGGCATCTGGGGACAAGGGTTAGTGGTGGCATTGGCAGGGTTGGGTTGGAATCAATAGTCTTAGAGAGCTTTTCCAACCCAAATGGTTCTATGATTCTATAATACTCATCATTAAATTTCCAAATAAAATCTTATGCATGCTCACCTGCTTGTGTTAGATGATGCATTCATTGCTTTGGAATATCAATATTGGGACAAATGGCTGGATGAGGAAAGAAGAAACAACCTTAATCCCAAAATCTCACAGGTCCTCCACAACCTCTGTATACACAGTTAGGTCACCTAGATGAAGGTGTTTTGGAAAGCAGGCATCTGGAATAGGGATGGATATCTTTTGTTTAGAAAGCAGTGCCAGAATGTAACTTAAGTAATTCCGCAGGAACTGACCATTCCTAATACCAGAACTCCACCAGGGGGCATTGCACAGATCACAGGGATGTGGGATTTTGGGATGTTGCTTAATGGTGAAAACTGTGGTGCTGAGTTAATGGTTGGATTTGGTGATCTTAGAGGGCTTTTCCAGCCTTAATAATTCCATGATTTTGTGATCAATAGCAGAATATGCAGCAGGCTGTGGTCACTTCTTCTTCAAAGTCTGTGCTGCCTCTGCCACTGTTCTATTGGGGGCCCGTGGTCATTTTTGGAGGGTTTCTGGTGCCTGTCTGCAGCAGGAATGGTGTAATTGCTGTCCCTGCTGGTGTCTCTGACCAAGGGGTTGGGGGCTGGGTGGACAAGGGGCCGAGAGATGCTCTTGTTTCCCAGCGAGGTGCCCGCAGGCGGCAGCTGTGGGAAGAGGGAGCAGCGGCGGCGTAACCGTCCAGGTGATGGATTGTCCCTCGTCCCCACTGCTGTCAGCCTGACACCGCTCACCAGCACTAAATTATTCCAAACAACGGTGTGCAGCATGGATGCTGCCAGGGCTTGTTAATGCCCAGATAATAAAGCAGGGATAGCAGAGCCACTGACCACAATTTCGTGCTTTAAATGTGCGTTAATGGGCTGGGGACATTTACACCAAAATGTGTGTTTGCTGGCTATCTGCTTTAAGCATTTAGTTTTGGTGGTGATTCTTGATGTAAATCCTAGGATTTCTGGCACCACCCCCAAGTTTTTAAGGCAATAGTTCTAAATATCTAAGAGGAAAATTAACTCAGTCCCAGCCAAAACCAGGACATAACTTAAAAAATTAGATAATGTCTCTGAATAACCCTTTGGTTCTAATCATTCTGTAAAAAAAAAAAAAGAGAGAGAAAAAAAGAAAATAAAAGAAAATCTAGCTCCAATCTAGCTTCACTTAGAAAACTCTAAGGAAATCTTCTGCGTAGCATTGGAATAATAGAACTTGTTTCAAACGATTTTCAAAAAAATGTTTAAAATGTTTCCCCTGGCCAGAGACTTTACGCTGAATTTCAGCCAGCAGCAAATTTTTTGCGACCAGTGTTATAAATCAAAACTAGATTTCTAATGAAAGTGCTGACACAACTTTAACTGTAATGGCACTTTCAGGCAAAACTGTAAAGAAATTGCAGCCCTGCACTCAATATTCTTGTGCCATAGCCAGAACTGTTATTTTTTTTACTTGCCTCTTGAGTTCTTCTCTGTATCAGAGCAGTGCAGAGAATTAGTGCAATTGCCATGTAACAGGGAATGTAGTTATCTGCTGCACCTAGTGAAATTCTGTGATATAAACTCTCTTCCTAGACACATAAGAAAAAAAATGGTCAATATTTTTTAAATTATTTCTCTATGAACTAACAGCTCTGTGTGTGAGTAGCTGCCCAGATTACTCAGCATCATATTTTCTCCCTGAGTAGACAACTGAAATATTAAAAATACTAAAAAATGAAGAGCAGCCAATATTCAAAAACTCTTCCTGGTTGAACATCTTATGTAGAGCAGTCTTTTGCTCCAACTTTCTTAAAATCTGGGTGAAAAGTGGGTGAAACTGCAAAATGGGAAAGAGATGATCAGTGGTCCCACGGAAGCCTGATAAGCATTAAAGCTTGTACAAGCACAGAGATGTTACACAGGACATTGGGATTGATGGAACACTTGGGATATTATGGCTCTTCAAAATGGATTTCTTTGGAAATAGAATGAAAATCAGGATTCTGGTGAAAATTTGAAACCCCTGAAAATCTGTGGTTGGGGGACTATCAGAAAGATTCTTCTCAAAGTGATCCCACACCAAAAGGGATCTGAAAATTCCCCTGTAATAATTTAAAAATCCCTGACTTTTCCAAGGAGAAATATTTCTGAGACAATAAGGTCATTTTTAGTGAGATTCTGTGGAAACACAAGAAGGTTCTCCATTGGAAATCTCCTTGTGTTTACTGCTGTATTTTGGAGACTATAATATATGCATGTATTATCATAAAGATTTCAAAGGCCCTTCCCAAGTATCATCAAAGGAAGGATCTTGAAATCAATTTCCCTGCCTGTCCCCAATGAATTTTGTTCAAAGTCCAGCCAAAGGGAGGGACATCATGCTTCTTGAAATCCAGAAACGGGGAAAATGCTCAGGAATATGGTTCTAAGTAGCCTAAAGACCTCCTTAACCTTTCTTAGAGTGATCTGATTCAGTTGTTCCCTTTTGGAGTTTCTGGATTAAAGATACCTAAGACACAGAGGACACTGGTCAGGACAATGCACAGCCACTTTTAAGGATACTAAACCATTTACAGGCATTAAAAATTACTGTCTACTTGCTGATCCTGCAGTGCTGTGTCCAACAGGGAGGATGGGAGCTCTTTATTTTTACTTTGCTCAACCACAGCATGGCATTCACATTATTTTCTATGGAATGGTGGATCTGTATTTATCTTTCCAAGACTTTGGAAACTTATTTGAGTTAAAGGTTTTATGGGATTGTTTTTGTGTAGGATATGACCTAGAAGGGAATCTGCCTTGCTTTTCTGTTGCAATTTTATTTCCCTAATGGTTGCAAGGATGAAAGTAGGTTTATCCCTCTGCAATTCCAATGTGTTTGGACTAAAACTCTGTGTTGTTCAAGGATGAGCACCCCTGAGGACCACCTTGGAGCCCTCTGAGGCCTTATGGTAAAGATTGTGGCTCCAAATCTCAGCAGCTGGATGTGGGCAGAGCTGAAATTGGTGTCACTGTCCACTTGGGGTCCCAGAAAAGAGGTGTTGGATACCTACTGGTGTTCAGTCTTTTTGTCTCTTGAAAACTATTGCTGAGTAAAATGGTGTCACTTGTCCCTTTACTGACAGCCAACACAGTTTTAAAAGGTGTCAGTAAAACAATTCAGAGATGTTTTTTGGGAATAACTGATTTTTTGAACTCCAGCATTAAAAGGAAGGAATGAATTTATGAGAATATAAATCCCCTCCTCTATGTTTCAGAATATTTAGTGGCTTGGAAATCATAAGTTTATGGGTCAAATGGGACATTTCAAAGGCTCTCAACCAAAACATCTTGCTTCTTCGTGAGGTTTTCTAACAAAAGCAAAGGAAAAGTGGAAGTGGAGATGGCATTTCAAGCCAAAAGGTGCATTCTGTAATGGGATGAGAGTCATCTGTTCTGTATGCTCATTTATACCCACTGTGAATCTTCTAGAGAAAAAATGAAACTTTTTTGTTTCAAACACTGTGCCATGAGCCATTTTGATGGTTTTCCAATCAGCTGACAGCACTCTACTGACTCTGAATTTCCAAAAAGTTTTGTTGACCCCAAAGTACATTTCTTCACTAGTAACCCCCTTTTTTCTCAAAAAAGCTGAGCACACACAAAACACTTGATGTTCCTGTCTCAGTGTTTATAAATACCAACATATGTTTGATATTCTGGTTAAAATCCTTATTTTGTGTTATGACTTCAGGCCAGTGATGGAGCTTCTGAGTCCAGAGGCCTGTGACTCTTCATTCTTTGTATGCTGACCTGAAATCTTCCATCTAAAAGGCAGAGCAAGAAAGGGACATGTGACCCCAGCATCCTCTTATGACTATGTCCAGTAACAACAATAAATTCCAAAGCCAAAGTAACTGATATGAGGTAGTTTTAGTAGATTTTTTTTTTTGACAAAACCTGTGTTTCTGCTGTATCTCTCAAGGTGCTTTTAAAAGATCTCACAAAGACCTCTGGACTTTCCAAAATGCTGTGTCCAGGATCCTGTTCTTTGGCTTTCAGTCTGCCATCAAAACTTGTGGTTTTATTTCTCTTACATTGACAGGAAAGGAATTTTAATACAGTACTGTGTATTTACTTTATCTGCTTGTCTTTACAAATCACTCTGCAATCCCGGGGTTTGGTATGAGACACAGAGAGAGAGAGAGCAAGAAGTAGTATTTATAGTAAAACATGGGTAGTCAATAGCATGTGGGAAAACAACTGAATCTGAAAATGGTCCCAAAGGTAATTTGCAAATCTGCTGAAATCCCGAACAAGCTTTGATTTAACCGAAGCTTGAAATGGCTTTTATTTACTGTCTATTGTGGAATAAATGACATCTCATAAACAGGCTTTATCCATTACCACAGAATGGCGATCACTGTGTTAGGGACATTTTATCCTCTTGATATAAAACAAGATATGCTATAGTGTGTTATTACAAATAGAAAAATCAATGCTGAGACACACACCTCTGAAATTTCATTTTTGCGGAACCCCATTTTCAAAAAATGTATTCTCTAATAAAAACGTCTCCATAACCAGGGGGATTTACAAAACACTGAGCAACAAAGAACAATAACAAACAATGAATAAAGTGGCTCCATCCTGAGTCTTTTTGCTGTACATTAGTCACAGACTTGCATACATTTCTGAGCGCTGAGCAAAGCTCCCACTAGGCAGGGAAGCAAACCAGCTGAATTACCTTCACTTTTAAGCGCTTTATGGAGAACACACACTGCATGCCAAGTTGTGCTGGAGACAAAAACTTTGTGGTAAAAAGAGCCTGATGAAGGGATGGAGCCATCCATAGAAAGACTTCCCTTGTTTTATCCAAGGTCTGGATCAGAAAGCTAGCTAAAAGCTGGGGTTTTTTTGGCTGAGACTGCTGTTGGCAGTCACTTTTTATTCACAACAAGTCTAATATATTTGTCCCTATTCTCTGTTCTTTACTTAATGCTGATTCATAAGACACTGTTTCTTTGATAAATTTTCACCTGAAAATGCCTGAAAACAGATTTTCCTCCAGTCAGTCAATTATGAATTGTTCAGAGTGTCTGCTCCCACTGCACATAATTGACCCCCCAAATATGATACTGTAACTGGAGTCTGACTGGATGCCTGTAAAACTAAGATTACATGAAGTAGTGAATGGCAAATAACGAACAGTGATTGCATTGATCTTCTTTTTTTTTCCTAATGCATGATTATTTGTGTCTGGAATTTATGATTCTTCTGAGATTTTGAGACTCATCAATCAAGTGAGTGAAACGGGGAGTGAGTCTTCCCCAATACCATAGTATATGAGCTGTAAATGATTGTGAAGTGACTTCCCTGAACACTCCTGAAAATGCAGATAAATTGCTTTTGAATTATTCAGTTTCCAGAAATCAACACCAGATAGCCACCTTTCCTGGGTCAGCAGTATCCCAGGGATGGGAGGCTGAGCAAGGAAAGAGGGCTCCCTGCTCTTGTAGCAGCAGCAATCCCATGGAAATTTGCGTCTCCCCCAGAAAGAGAAGTCATTGTCAAACTCAACTGGCATTCCCACCCTTATAAATCAAGGAACAGCTACTTTCAAAAGGTGCTTTCTGGTGTTTTTTATAGCCTGGGCACTGCTTCAGTATAACTTAGCTCACTTAGATTGGTTCCTCATTCATTGCTAGTACTCGCTGTCTAAAATTATCCCATGGTGTTAATGTCCATGGAGGAGCATATGCCATGAGTAGCTGGGTTTTCACAGACCCTGCAAAAGCAGATGTCAAAGACCAGATATATGACTCTCTCCTCCTCAGGCAGATAAGTGAATTTATTAGGATGACTTGCAAAGTACTGCGATCCTTAATGTAAGCAATCATGATGAGGTCACATTTACATTGAAAATGATCTCATAGCCCCTAGGGTTTGCCAACCAGCACTGGGAAATAATCCTTGCCTCTTGCTGTGCAAAAGAGAATCATAGAATTTTTGAGGCTGGGAAAAGATTCCAACTGTTCCCCTGCACTAACCCATGTCCCATGGCCCCGAGTGCCACAATTTGGGAAGTCATGAGTGGGGAAGTCAGGACCAGGTGCTGCCTTGGGAAGCTGCATGAGCAGCTGGGGGGATGATTCTGCTCTGAAACAGTCTCCACAGAGGTTTCAAGGGAAGGTGAACAGCTCTTTAGGCTGTCTTTCCTGTGCACACAAAATTTGCCGAAGCCCAAGACTGGCTAAAATTCCCTATGGGAAACACCACCTTTGAGAAATGCATTCAAGCAGAGGTTTGCCTACTGCAGATACAAATAGGAGCATGTGGGGATGCTTTCAGGATGCCATTAAGAACATTTCCTTGGTCTAGAGAAATCCCTTCACTCTGTTTTTTTGTGCTGTGTGTCATATTCTGGCTCTCCTGTGCCAAGAGTTAAAACAAGGACTACATTCTCAGTTACTTTAATGACATTATGGTCAAACCCCTAAACTCATAACAGGAGATGTAAGAAATGGACAAAAAAAAAAAAAAGATATGAGACCTGCAATGACCTTTCAAAACATGGCCAGTGTGGGGAATTACAGCTGCTCTTCCTTGTGGAAGAGGATGAGACTTCAGGCTGAAGGTTGTACTGATACAAATAAGTATCAAGCAATTGTTAAAAATGCTATAAATGCAATTCCTGGCCAGACCTTTGCTACTTTGATGCAGATTTAAAGGACCTTTTCATTGTTATCACTGCATAGTTATCACTGTGTTTCATGGTTTGAGTTCCTCCAGTTCCCAGGACTTGCCTGCTGCCTGTGTTAAGGGCTGGTTAGTGACAAATGTGATTTGCAGTGACCCCTGGACACATCAAATCACTGCATCTGTTTGCAGCAATTCAGGTGATATGGTGGCTACTTCAGGTCCACAAAACCAAGGCACTTCAAGTCAGTAAAGTGAGGGTAAGAATACAGAAAAATCTGATTTTTCCCTTGCTATGCCAATTTGAACCTACACGCTCCAGCACACCCAGACACAGATAGTCAGCCCCACGAGGACTCCTGTAATGTCCAAAACCTTATGGGATACACTGAGGACATGCATCAGGACTTGATAAAGCTGATTTGACAGCCTGCACTGTTGCCAGTCTACAAATATTTAGCCACTTGCATGGTGATTCAGTGGAATGAATCCTTTTCACAGTGTTGGGCAGACTAACCAAGGTTTCATCTTTCCTGCAATGGGGCTCAGAAGATGCTCATCCCTCTGTATGCATCTCCTTTTTGATCTCCTTTTAGGGGGAATAATCTCAAAGCAAGGTGGTATGGAGAGGAACACCAATTGGTTCTCTCAAGTGGTGGAACAAGAAGAAACGGTCTCAGGTTGTGTGAGGAACTGTTTAGATCGGATATTAGGAAAAATTTCTTCACTGAAAGGGTGGTTGGGCATTGGAAGAGGCTGCACAGTGAGTGGTGGAATCCCCATCCCTGGAGGGATTTAAAAGCCGTGTGGATGTGGCACCTGGGGACGTGGGTTAGTGGTGGCCTTGGCAGTGCCAGGGGGAACCAGTTGCATTCGATCTAAGAAGGATTTTCCAGCCTAAATGATTCTGTGGTTCTATGAAAAACTCTTTGGTTTGTGGGCTGATGGAAGAAATAGGAAACTGTCACATTTGTCCTCAGCTCTGCCCTTATTTTACCATCTCTCAGTCTGGCTTGTTGTATTCTGAAGGCATTTTGTTCCATTTGATGCTTATGAACAATCTGGGACACATTTTAGCCCAGCACTGACTCCTTGCCAGGACTCACCAGACCACAGTGAGTCCAAATGAGAGGCAGATCTGTAGATTGCATCTCTTCCTGGAGATCCTCATGCATATGGATCAAACTGCCTGGTCAGGTGGAGATGAGCTTTACTCACAGAGAGTATTTAAGGAGCAAACACCTAATGGAAAGCTTTGAAAGACAATCTTCTTCTAGACACATTTCTACTTGCATGTCCAATATACAATATTGTTCTTAATTTCTTTGTTATCACAGAGGACATTTGCATGAAAACAGGATCATTGTTTTTAACAACGATTAATCCACTCTTGCTACTTGTTGCTTGTTTGGAGACTTAATGCCAGTGGAGTCCTAAGCCAGTGGGAAATAAATGGGTCAGGCATGGGAAGAGGAGGTCTGGAGAAATGTAATGGTTGAGTTTGTATTTTGCTACAGGGTTGTTCAGGTAACTTGCATTGAGGGAACATGCCAGAAGGAGACAAGGAAAGAGCCTACCAAGTTTGAGTCTTTGACCTTCTGTGGGTGCCTACACACAGGCACAATAACACACTACATACAAAAATCCCTGCTAGTCCCAAAACTTGTCTCCAGTAGTGCCCAGAACCACACCAATAAGAAAGGATATAAGAAAAAGAAGATAAGCATGTTGAGCTACTCATTCTACATTCTCTGCCTTCAACAGCTCGTGCCACAGCTCATGTCTGGTACAAGGAACTTTATGAAGGAGCCCACAAGAGTAAAAATCTCATGTTTTTCTGCAATACCTTTGTGGACTATAAGACACAGTCTGTATCAAGGAGTTTCCCAGAGGATTTGAGTAGGATGCTGGGAATCTGTGCTGGGTTGGACACAGAAGAAGTTTTTTTCTGTAACTGATCTTCTCCTCCAATAAAATCTTATTAAAGATACCAGACTTACCAGGTACTGAAAGCAGATAGAAATCCCACAGGGAATTCAACTATCCCATGTTAAAAGAAGGTTCAGATCACTGTGGCCTTGGAAAGATTGTGGATTTGGCTTTGGCCTAAACAGGGCAGCGTCTACCTTAAAACAAGTGGAAACAGCAAATTTAAGTTTCTCCTTGTGTCTGTTTTGTGTTTAAACTCAGTAAAGGTTTTGAGCAAGGACTCTTCATGGGTCTTACAGGACAGGCTTGTCTCAAGATATGCAAAATGTTTCTATGGGTAAAAACATAGAATTCATTTCAGAAGTATTGTTCCTCTTCCTCGTTGGATCTGCAGGTGAGGAAGAGCGAGTGGTAGCCATGAGACTCTTGTGGTCAAGGAATATATGAGGAATTCCTTGTCAATAAAGATGTGAGGGACAACAACATTTAATTACAGACTATAAGTCCTCATCCTAGCATAGGGAAAGCCACTTATTTGAAGGTCAAACTTAGAATTTTGCTGTGAAATATCAAGTTTTTGGCCTGCAAACTGGGACATGACAGGAGATTGCTTTGTACTTTGTTTATGATGTGCTGTTAACCTCAGTGCCTACCCAGACTGCAGGAAAGTGTTTTGCTGCAAAACATTGAGTTCCTACTCAAAACAGATCATTAGGCTTCAGAGTTAGCACTCATTTGAGATAACTGGTGTGGGGGGCTGGAGAGGTGCAGTTTCCACCCTGCTTCATTTGTAACTTCAGAGTTTTGAGGATTTTTTTTCACGATTTTCACAGATCCATGCATACATCAGATGACTCTCCCAGGAGTGGAGTGATTAAGACGAAAGAGTGTCCTGTCCAGTCTCCCAGTTAGCTGTGATCCAACTTGGTGTCATGAGCCAGAGGTCACAAAGGCACCTCCTCCAAATATGATAACTGAAGATAATCAGAAGAGCATTGTTTCAGTACAATATGATGTGTTATATTGCAGTTATGGGTAAGTCAAGGCAAAACAACTTTGCTTTTTGACAGTCCATGGGGAAGAGGATGAGTAGGAGCTGGTGTCTGTCCTGTTATACTGCAAAACTCTTCATCCCACTTGGGGCACCACCTAATGACATGCCTGAATGGTTATAAATCCAAATTAACTGATGAAATGTGCTCACAACTTCCTTCAATAAGAATCTATGGCAACCTTAGTGCCCAGTCAGTTTTATCAGGAAGAGAAATGAGAGATATTTCATTTAATTTCCAGTTGCCTCAGCTGGTCTCACCTTTAATGCAGTGGTGACAAGTGTCTTTCCCACTGCCTGTCTGCATGTTGCACAGCTCACTTTTTAAAAGCTGTTTACCACAGAAAAATGTTTAAGTAGGATTCAGATATCCCTCGGCAAAGAGAAAGAGGGAAGGAAAAGATGAAGGGGAAAAAAGCCTTTCAAAATATAAAACAGAAGTTGCTGCAGGCAAAGATGCCTTTGAGCAGTCTCAAGCTAAGACTTTCCATTTCCATGTAAAAATGTCTGTCGAAAGGGCAAGCTACATTTACAATGAGCAAAGTTTTATAGCTTACACAGGCGTGAGCACCTGCTAGGAATATGGGGAAAAGATTCAATTTACCTTTGGGTTGCAATGCCCAGATTCCCATTTAAAAGTCTAAGACCCCTGATTATTTATTGATGTCTTTCTCTTCATAGCTGTCTGCATCTTCACTGGCCTGCAAGATGCAACAGTGTGGCCTAAAGGATTTTTTGAATTAAGTTCTTTCAAGTCATTTTTCCCCTTCAGGAGTTTAGCCAATGATGCTGAAGTTTGACAGGTCTCCTCTGTATTCGGGGGGGTGATATATTTATATATTTATGAGCCAACAGCCAAATTAACTGTGCCTGAGCTGTCCTTAAACAGTAGGTTATGACAGGGTTGCTGATTTTTCCGCTTTTTTATTTACAGGAGGAAGGAAGGCAGCATCAGTGGGAGTAATGTTCTAAAGCAGCCCACATTTTTACAGTGAATATGCTTCTAGTTCCCATAAGGCAGTGGCAGACAAAATTTAACAGCAAAATCTCTATCCACATTCCCTTCCCCTCCCTCAGAAAGCAAATAGTGGCAGCTTGTACATTTTCTTTAACTTACAGGAGGCAAAGAGACTTTTACTGAAGACATCTAAAAAGACATTACAAGGCACCTCTGGCAATGAAATGAGTATTTTCTTATTTCAGCAAGAAGAATAGAAACTCTGGCTCTTCTTTTTTCACAATAATAAGAGTCACAGTAAAAGTAAAAAGCAAATCGGTATTGCAATTAATTTTGATACTTGTAGCACCCTGGAAAATCAGACCTGTTGTGCTAGGTAAAAGCAGAGGAGCAAACACTAACTCAAGGAGTAGTTTATTTGCTTATTTTAGTTTTTTGAGAAAAAAAATAAAAAGCAGTAGTAAAGGGAATCTCATAGGGGCATACTGGTCACAGAGCAAGCATGTGTGCTCCACTTTCCAGCACCTACTGTCAGTAAAAAAAGGTTAGATATTAACAACCCTAAATTACTAGAAACAGAGTTTGAGTGGAAAATGACACATGTGGGCTGGACCCAACTCAGCGAGTTAACCCAGGGGGAGAATCATTAAGGGACTGCATGCACCAAAATAGGGCTTTTATGAAGTAAGGAGCTAGAGCAGAGAGTGGCATTGTCTTCTCCAGCCAGGAAATATGATTAGAAGAGGAAGAAGCTCTTGTGGTGGCTGCTGGGAGCTACTGAGGATGTGCACTCGGCTGGAGATGGGTCCTAATCCTTCTAACGCTGCCCTTTGGCAGAGAGGACACACTGGAACCCTCCAGAGGATAAGGCCTTCAGTGACCTTGGGAAGAAATCCTCAGCCATGGAGTACTGCAGAGGATTTGGACAAGTTGAGGTCTGGATGTGCCCAGCCCTGAGCACAGGAAGAGGTCCATCTCGAAATGAGGAATGGGCTGGAACTGTCAACATCAATCACAGGACTCAAAGGACCTTTTTTTTTCTGGGACTCACCTCACCCAAATTTCTCTACCCAGGGCTGATTCCCTTAAATGCCCTTTTGGTCAGTGGAAAGAGGCCCTTGGGGCACGACTCTTTCCATTTTGGACATCCTGAGGGAGTGAATCGTGGCTGTGCACTGACTGTCCTTCCCTTGACTAAAGATAATTTGTGGTAACTGCTCAGTGTTCTCGTGCTCCTGAAGATTACAGCAGTGAACCTCTCCACCAGAAAGGGGCTGAAGAGGGCTGTGAGCCAGTCCCTTGAAAATGCACCTTCTCCCTTGCTAGGGCAGAACATCTCCAGCTCTGCTCCACGTAATCCTTTTTGGCAGCGGCAAGGAGACCACAGAGGTTTTGATCAAGCTGTAGTGGAGACATGCTTGGATGGATTTTCCATGGGCAAAGACATCTCTGGAGTTACAAGATTTCAGCTGAGCTCTCTGGGTGGTCCAGCATGTCTAGGACTTTCTGAATTGTAGAATCCCAGAATGGTATGGGTTGGAAGGGACATAAAGTTCATCTCATCCAATCCCTGCCACAGGCAGGGACACCTTCCACTAGACCAGGTTGCTCAGAGCTCCATCCAGCCTGGCCTTGGATGTGGTCACTGTTGAAAGTGATTGAATATTGCTGCCAAAGCTGACAAATAACATTCCAGCACAGGATATTTATGATCCTGATTGTGAGATTAAGTAACTGTCCAATCCATTTATCAGCACTCTCACAATTACAAAATAAGTGAAGAAATAATAGTTATCACAGTGAAATTGATTGTCACCATGCACACCATTATGGTAAGTCGCAGTCCAGGAAAGGTGGCAGACTATTGTTGTAATTAGTTACTGGGTGAAAATGGGAATTTCTGGGGGGGGGTTGGTGTCTTCTCAAGGGCTCAGGGGACTCTGGGGGTGGCACAAATACAGGATAAGAAGTTTACCCTGGTGATCTTCTGGATCATAGAGATCCATACCTGGATTTCTGTGCATGTCCAAGACCAAGGACTTTGGAGCAGCTGTCCCAGTGGCACCAGGAGAGGCAGGTGTGCAAAACGATTCAGTGACATGAATCTGTGTTTGCAGAAGTGATTTTCAAAGGAGGTTTTTACATATTTGATGGATCCCAGACCCCTCCAATGCCACTCAGCTCCTTTCTTCCCTGGGTGGGAGTTAATAGGTACATGCATTAATGTAATGACCTCTTTATTGACACGCTTTAATTTCACTTCTCTTTAACCACCACGAGAGTAAAACCCAGAAGAACTGTTCAGAGAAGAGTGACTACATTTAGAAAAGTAAAACAAATACCATTACAGAGAGTGCACTAAACCCAGGTAATTAGTAAAATGATGTCATGGACACTCTATTATTAATAGGTGCACACACTGCTTAGGTTGTTCTACAGATCATTTCAAAGAGGTGTTCACAATCTGAGCTGAATCTGGATGTCCTTCTATTCCTCATAAGACATTTATATTGCAGATATGTCTGTATCTAAACAGACATTTCACTTGAAAATAGGTCTCGGAACTGACTGTAAAGGTCTCCTCTTTATGTATACATTAAAACCACATTAATGCATCTCAGTTATGAGAAGGACAATTGTTCATATCATAAAAGTGGGCTCTGAAAAAAACCTGAAGCCCCCACCTGATTTGAAGAATGCATATATGTCAGGGGTTTATGGAAGATATCCCTCAGTGCATTGCTGAAGCACAGACTTAACTATTGACTGCATGAAATATTTTGTGGTCGGGGATTTTTTTTGGTGGGTATTTCTTACTGGATGACTTCTGACTCCTTTTCAAAATCCAGCTGTGCCAAGAGGGAGAAATGAGGGAAATCTGGTGTTAAAGAGCATGTGATTCAGCTGGATTTTGGCTGCATTGTTTTCTCTGAATGAAAGTGCCAGGTTTATTCACCAGATTAAAATCCCTTAAATGGTTCCATTTTTCTGGCCTCGTGATCATTGCTATTGATTACTGTGTGTTCTTGAATCTATTTTGTGCAGCCCTTGTTTAATATTTAAGAGACATAAGGAGCAGTGTGTTGTAATATTTAAGAGGTTAACTTATTGTAGAGAGATAAAGAAAAGGCACTGCTCCAAATGAGGTGGAAATTTGGTCCATTTTATTGATGTGTTGCAATATACATTTAGGGATATACACTGCACTGTAATATAGATCCTTTTTTTTTTTTTTTGTGGTAAAATACTGGTTATATCTGAGGCCTTTTATCTTTGACAGAGGCAGTGCCAAGGTGCTCAGCACCTGCCTGAGGATGTGGTGGCAATCAGACTGTGTATGTCAGCCTGTATGTTCCTCTGTGTGGGTCACAGACACATCATGTTGCATTACAGGTACCAGATTGTTCATGGTTATGTGTCTAACTCAGGGTCTGGGGTGAAAGATTAGCAGAAATCAGTGCAACAAACAACGGGTCCTGCTTTGGCACTGGCTGTGCAACAGTTTGTTTTGCACCACCTTAACCTGCCTACTCAGGTCAGACAACTGTATCTGCCAACAGATGCTTTTATTTCACATGGCAGCTTAAGATTCAAATACCTTTAAAAGAGGTGCCAGAGCTGAAGGGCTGATGTTGATGATCAGGTTTTTTCCAGATTTTTTTTTTTTTTTTGGGGGGGGTCTGGGGTATGTAAAACATCAATAGAAATAAGCAGCTGTCCTGCTCCAGTGCCACTGGACACCAACTTTCACAGCTGGTCAATAAACACTCTTTACCTCACATTTTTCCTGGCAAAACATTGTCTGTAAGACTCACAGGTTGTTGTGGAGTGACGTCAGGTAATTAGTATGTGATTAAGAGCAATTAATGTCTAACTGTAGTCAAGTTTATAATATGAAATTATGTCACTTAGGTTGAGGGCCATAAATAAAAATTCTAAAATGATTAGAAATAGAAATAATAAAGGTGAGTCATCTTCTTACGATTGCAATGAACCACCAATCTTTACAAAAGCTCTTGTAGGGAAGGACCTCTGGCTTACCACAAGGTTGTACACCATGGGGTGCATCAAATTCAGGGGTAAGTGCCAGAGAAGAATAAATATACGTAGAGATATCCCACTAAGGGGTCTGATCTGTGGGGTGAAGTTTGCAGCTCCACAATTACAGCGTCTGCAGTCAGCAGTGACTGATTCCTACAGCAGGTATCGACTGGAGGTGTGGGGTGCAGCTGAAGAAGGAGGCAGCCCTGGAGAGACCTCCCGACATCCCAAGTCAGAATCTGTCCTTATAAGCAACGCCCAGGGATGTTGCACAAATCCAGGCAAGGAGTGGAAGGTGGGAAATCGCTCTGGGGAATTTTCTTTCCAAGTGCCCAAACCCTGTCCTGCTCCTCCCTGGGCAAATCACCGCAGTCTCCTCGGGAGGTGGTGTGGTGGGTGCAGAGTCCGTGTCATCCAAGGATAGCTGGTGTCCCACAGGAGCAGAAGAGATTTGCAGTTAGATAGATCCATGCCTGGTGAGTTATAACCACTCCTCATGGCTGCAGGATCACTTGTGAGGCAAAAAAATCCATCTCTTGAAGTGCTGTGGCTGTAGTGCCACACCTTCCTTCCACGGGCAGCACCAGCCAGGATAGACATTGTGGGGATATGCTGATGTACCTGTGGTGTGTATGGGGCTATGTAAATGCTCCCCTTTGCTGTACTCGACCCACACAACCCAGGGCAGCCGAGAATTCCAGCCATTTTTCCTCCAATCAAGCCCCAATATGGATTGTGTCATTCCCACTCCTAAGCAAGGCGTGTGGTAGGTTTGGTGCCTCGAGTCGTTTCCTCCTTCTCCCACAGATGAAAAAAACCACTGGAGCACTTTAATGAAACAGTTTGTCCTTATTAAGTTGAAAATAGAAATACACCTCTCCCCCGTTGGAGACGTAACCGGAATGGCACAAGGCTGGGGAGTTTTATTATCTTGGTCTCAGCTTAAAATACTCAGAGGTGCTTCTTTAAGAAAGTTTAAGAGAAGTTCTATAAAACATGTCTATATATAATCCCTTTTGTAAGCATCTAGGAAACTGCAGGACGGAAAGGTTGCCTGCCAGACCTCAGAAAGCAAATACTAATTCAGCAGTCTAGTCACTCTGTCAAACATTTAGTGTATCAGGGTTGATTGTTCCCTGGTAGGTATAGCTCTGGTATATCCGCCAGGCCTTTTGTCATGTTAACTGCAACCGATCAATGGATTGAGGTCAGGACTTCTGATGTAGGTGCAAGCTTAGAGGGAAAAAAGTCTCAAAGATTCATTTTTTCTCGTCTGGTAGCACTCCGGTCACTTATTTTTTCTCAGTTAGCCTCTGCTGCTCTAAAGTGGATATTGATCAGTGCTTTAATGCAAACCTGTCAAATTAATTTTGCAGAGCTGGGATATGACTGGCCTAAAATTGCTTCTGCATCTGTTCTCTGCAGCAAGCCTATGAATTTTAATCATGACCAGAATGGGCTGTTGGCTTTTTTTGTTAGAAACTTGAATAGGAAAGGTTTAAACTGTAAATGCCATGAAATGATGCTGTTTTGTTCTTTTCAGAAACTCATGTGGCTGAGGTCAAAGAAATTATTATGTCTGTGCATTCTTGTCAGATGCTTGGGGAGCTGTGCAGGGTTTTCTTCTTTTGCAAAGCAAAGCAAAGGTATGTAGTGAGCTTGTTAAACATTCCCAGGCCAATGAGGGAACAGCAGGCTTCGTGTCTCCTGCAATGCCAGATACATTAGCAATAATGTACAATTTCCTCTACAGCCCCCACTCTATGATCTGATTATTCCTGATAACTTTATCTCATAGGATGAAGAGGGACACAAACCGGGAGAACAGCATTTATTTCTTTAGTACAAATTAAAAAAAAAAAATAAATTCAGAGCATCTCACATACACTATTACAAGGTGACTGTGGCTGTCCCTGGAGTAGCAACCTTGTGGACTGGGGGAAATGCAGATGGTTACAGAGGTTTTTCTTCATCATGCAAAACAGGAGATTCTTCTTCTCTTCATCAGTTAAGACAGAGTGTACAGGGCTCTGTTGTGATGTCAACATCATGCAAAGTAAATAATGAATTTTAAGCTTTGTTCTGCACAGACAAGACTTGTTCACAGAAAAAAAAAAGACATGTCAAGTTTAATCTGCTCTGGAAAACCTGCAATCAGGCAGGACTCATCCTTCAGAGCCCGAACAGTGACATTGACCATAAGAGTTTGATTTTGTGCTGGGTCTTTCGCCAGGTAATTTGAAAGCATTCAGAGTATTAATTATTAAGTGTTGCGTGATCCCTGTGAGGTGGTGGAGGATTTGAAACTGATTTTGGCACAGGAAAAGCTGACACTTGAGGTGGGAGTTGGAGCAAACCCACTTCCTGTGGCGCTGGAGCAGCCTGGGAGTGCTCCCAAGGGCAGGTGCTGGGTCTGAGTTGAAGGAATAGCATCAGCTGGCTCATGTCTGAGACCTTACACCTCTCCAGCTATTTCAGAAGACAATTTATAACTACTGCCAGCAGTGTCAGCCAACAAAAAGATCTATGTTTTTCCCTGGTGAAATAACTGGCAAAACCCGTATTAGCTACAGCAGTGCATGACTACAGTGGAAGTGCTGGTCTGGGGAACTCCTGGCTTGGTCTTCTGCCCCATCCAGCTGCTCCCTGGCATCCACCAGTGCCTGAAACCTTGCAGCTTGTAGGGGTTTGATGGTGGCCAAGTGGCTCCATCAATGCAGTTTTCAGGAAGGACGGTTGTATGAAGGCTGTCAGTTGTTGGGGACAATTCTGTTGCTCCTTGGCCTTTACAGTTTGTTTAAGGAAAATACTGTATTTTATCTGCACCTTTGTAATGCTCCAGAGCTTCAGCCAGGCCCAGGGCCCAAACAGGGATCTCTGAAGAGCAAGGTTGATGGTGGGAAAAGGGAAAGACCTTTGGTATATCCATCTGAAAGTATTTATGAACAGTCTGTGGCAATGTGTCCTGGTGTAGGAGCACAGTGGGAAATCAACCAGACCCAACAAATCTCATTGCTGCCAAAGCCACACCATTTTTGATTTCTAGAAGATATTTCTTCCTGTTGATTGGCATGTCTCTGCAACTCTTTGCAGGTGGCTATGGGACACACCTGGATGTCCAGAGATGGAGGTTGTGACTCAGTTAGTCACAAAAACGTTTTACCTCTAGAGAGGTTTTATCCCCAGAGGAGTTTGTCATCTCCTACCCCTGTGGTACACACAGGAAACCAAGACCTTTGCTCCAACATGCTTGGAATTGAAGGATTAGGTGAGATGGGTGGGCAGGCTGTACACCATGAGGTTGTCAGGGAGGACAAGTAGAATGGTCCCCTTCGGTGTTATTAAAGAAATTAATAGTACCACCAATTCTGCAGAGGACAATATTCCATTTCAGACCAAATGCAATTAGATTTAGATGGTGACTATCATAATATTAACTCAACAAGAACAAAACAATGAGTTCACATGCACTGATTTATAAAAAACTCTATTTTTTTTTTGCAATTTTTCATTGTGAGGGTGATGAGGCTCTGGCACAGGTTCCCCAGGGAAGCTGTGGCTGCCCCTGGATCCCAGGCAGTGTCCAAGGCCAGGCTGGATGGAGCTTGGAGCAGCCTGGGACAGTGGAAGGTGTCCCTGCCCATGGCAGGGGGAGGAATGAGAAGGACTTTAAGGTCCTTTCCAACCCAAACCATCTTGTGGTTCTATGATTCTATGCTGGAACTTGAGCTGTGACAATACCAGGGCTGCTTCCCAGCTATGTAACTGACATGAAACACCTAAATATTGCATTAGCTTTGACTTAAAGTCTAGTTTGGAAATGTCCAGAGGTGAGCCCTCACTAAGCCACAGAGATGAAAAGGTAGATGGGAGATGCTGAGGGTCTTCTGCAACTCAGTGGAGGATCCATCTCACTGGGTAGTCTGTAGGGAAAACCAACTGCTTTGAATGGTGCAAACAGCTTTTTGTACATCAAAGCCAAAGGTTAAAGGCTGTGATGATGTTCTGGCCCCTGCAGTGCTGGTGGTAAATTTCTCATGAGCTTCCCAGGTGGTAAGATTTCAACCCCAGCCTGCAAATTGTTAAAACTAGAGACTCACTGTCCATCTTGCATCTTCCCCGGCTGCTGGACAAAATTTGATAAAATAATGGGCTTAAGGTTGTTGGTAAGTATAAATATCAGAGAAACTTCTGCTCAGGTCAAACTCAAGGAAATGTTTTCCTAATTGTTTTGATTAAATGGAAGAAAATAAATATTTTAGGTCAAGTCAAGATAGAATATTTTAGTGAACCCACAATGAGTTGTTTATTTCAGAAGACATTTAATGTCTATGAAATCTTCAGGGTTTTTTTAAACTGTGTTTTTAAAATGAAAAATGAAAAATGAAAAAGCTTTTCCAACTAGAATGCTTGGGCTATTTTTTATTTTGTCTGTATGTGTGGTGCAGTTTTTACTGACATCATGAATAATTTTGGACCTTTCAGTAAATTTTTTTTTTGTAAATTGTGTCTACTCCAGCTATAGATTTGACTTATTTCCAAGCAGCAAAGGTTCATTTTTTTCAGTCTTGGAAGATGAAACTTTATTCTTCTGGTAGCTTCAACAAGAGAAGACTTTACAAAGGCAGTTGGTGGGAATTGTTTAATTTGTTTGTTTGTTTGTTTGTGTGATGTCAGAGAAGTCTGTTGGAATTTACTTTAACAAAGGGTTCCACAGATTACATTTCTTTTGGGAAAGGGATTTGCAATTCTATAATGATAAACATTTTTTAAAAGCCCACTGCCCTTGGCTTGTTTCCTTAGCCACCACATTTGCAGACCTCTGTGGCTTGTACTGCTTGGTCACACACTGACCCTTGGAAATTCCCTGCTGCTCGAGTCAAACACCACACCTGCAGTGCCTGAACATTATGATATTATCTGAAGTCCCAAAAGCAGAGAACTTTTGCCCAGACTGACAGATGCCAGAAGTGATTTAACCACCCACAGGTGCCAGGCTACTCCAGAGGAGAGAATGGTTGTGCTGGAGACAGAAATGGAGTGGATAGAAGATGTCACTGTGAGCCTTCAAAACTGGTCTTAAACTACCAGAGTTAAGGGAAACACCATAGATAACCTTATGTTTCAGCTTAAAAGTCATTGTCTTTTGCTGTAGGATAGGAAAGATGTTAGAGAAGCAGATGCTGCTTCACAGTCAGAAGTGACTTTGCTGTGGTTGGAGGAGACTTTAAGAGAAACTGCAAATTATTTCTTCAGTAAGAGCCCTGTTCTGTTCCACGGACAAGAAGAAAAATGTGGTAAGCTCCCTGCAAGCAAGCACAAAGTTAGCCATTGCCCTTCAAAGCCCAGTGATTCCACTGAGTCAGAGCACTCCAAAATGCAGCAGAGCAGGTATGGCTCACGCTGCTCCATTGGTGGCACGCTGCATCCAGAGCGGCACTGATGGATTTGGCTTCTTAGGGGCCAGATCCACATATTAATTGGCACTGGGGTGGCATTGGAGGCTGTCAGCAGCCCCAGCTACCAGCTTGAAGGATATAATTGTATATTATGTGTGAACGCCACGTGTGAGGGTGATGGATACGTGTGTCTCTGCAGTCTGACTGCTGGGATGTGCGGGGCAAAGCATCCTCTAATTCGCCACCAAGAGGGTCTCTTGTACTGAACAGCCTCTCTTAAATCAAAGTGCTCAATCCTGCTGAAGGTGGGTGCAGGGAGGGGTGAGCTGGAAGAAACAAAGTAAGACCATAAAAAAAAAATCAATAGTGCTTCCCTATAAAAGAGACCGAGATTTGCAGAATTCACTTCCACTTGACGTCAGAGGTGCCAATTTGGCAAATTCATTTAAGGCCAAATTGAAAACTCAGCTGATAGTCTGGGCTGCTGGACTGCAGCAGTGTCCATTGGTGGGGCTGTGGTCATTATTGCATGTAGAGCACTTTGAAGCATGTGTACTGTGTCACAAAGGGCAGCTCCAGCTTCCACCTTGTGTCGTGGTGCTCAGCACCCCCCTGCCATGTCCTCTGTCCTACAGGGGGCTGCTGGCCATGCCAGGTACACAGCCATGCTGACCTTGGTTGCTCCACACCCAAAGACCGGTGTTGGCCCATGTCCTTCATCCTTTTGGAAAGAGGTGGGTGGTGACCATACTGTATCTCACACCCAGGAGAAGCTCCAGGGGAGTGGTCTTTGTGCTTCTTGGAAGGGTCTGTAAGCCCTGCCCAGGTGGTTGTTTACAAAAGAGGGTCACAGAACGGTAGCCTGGGCCACTGGGGTTTTCAGTCATTAGCCCTCAATAACGCCCTTGTCTGCTGGGGAGGAGATGGATGTGAGGAGACACAGGGACCCATCAATCCTACAGCACACTCAGGGTCTCTGCATTTCATGTCCTCTAAAGCAAAACTACTGAAGGTCTAAGGCCATATGAGGTCAGATCTGTGGACACGAACTTCCATTGCCCTGCACAGGGCGAAAGGTGTGTGAAAAGTTACTGAATCACTGTGGCTCTGTTTAACTTGGGGTAATTAATTGCAGTTCATAGTTTTTCTATCAACAATTTCAAACAACAAAAAAAATTGGTGTATTGTGTAACTTCCACCACACTTAAGCTAAAATTTTCACGCTTGGATATTTATAGTTAGGGTTCTAGAAATCCACCTAAAAGAAAATGACCTGGTTAACCCTTTTTGATCCTTGTGAGTCATTTCCAGCTCAAGATATTCTGTGATTCTAACCCTTTCCCCTCAAATGGAAAATTCCAGGGTCCTTCAATACTCCCTCCAATGGTCAAGGCATACTCCTCATTCAACCATGTATGTTTTGCACACAACTTTGTAGCTTCCCACACGACAAGATCTACAGTGCCACATCAGAGATGTATGTCACCACCCCACACTGAACCACTAATCCTTACTTCTGTTTTCATAACATTTGTATCAGAGATTATTCAGGTAGTTCATTAAATATTCATAATCTTCCAGTTATTTCTCTCTTCATATATGAAAAAAATGAAGTTATTAATGAAAATTTCTTTGTTCTTTGAATGTGTCTTTCAGATGCCACAAGAAGAGAAGTTTCAGGATCATGCTACGTGCAGAACCAGCCAGCACCAGTCAGACTCAAAGCCACTGTGTGGATCCTTGTAGCAGCATGTGGTTATTGTGGTCTGGTACCAGGTGCACTCATAGTCATGGTATTAATGTGTTGCTGGTCTATGACCCATCATTATACAGCTAATGACCCTGCTGCAGAATGGGATTTGTTCTTTGTGACCTGGGGAAAATGAAGGAAAGTAGTGAGGAATTCCTAAGTATTTTTTTCTTCTAGGAAAACAGAGCATTTTCAATAAAGTTTCTCTTTGTGGCCCTGCTGGGAAGAAGTTGAAGAATTTTTAGTCTCCTCAGAAGAAGACAGAAGGATTTTCAGTCTCCTCAGCTGCACTTTCCCACAGGATTATCAAATGCTGATTAAGAAACCGCAGAAACTCTGATTACTGGTGCTAAAATGAGATTCAAAGATTGAAAAAGGCAAGGAGTTGGCTTGCATAGAATTAGAATTTCATAGAATTATTTAGGTTGGAAAAGATGTTTAAAATTGAGTCCAATCATTCCCCAGCACTGCCAGGGCCACCACTGACCCATGTCCCCAAAGGCCACATCCACACGGCTTTCAAATCATTCCAGGGATGGGGACTCCAACACTGCCCTGGGCAGCTGTGCCAGGATCATGTTCAGATCACACAAGTACTTTTCTCTCTAAGGAGAGAAAGTCTTTGAGGGGTTTCACCTCTCAATTTGTGTGTGTATGAAAAAACAAACCAAGCCTCGAGCACAGGTTGTTTATTTACACTTCTTAAATGCAGTAGAAGTTCTTAAAAGAAGAAAATCTCTCCCTGAGTCAAGGACTGTCTGCCCTAACATGTACAGTGCAGAGAAAAACACCTAAATAGTTTGGAGAGGAGTCTGCAGACCTCAGCTCTCCAGCACAATGCTAGAGGGAAGTTCTGTCTGGGACTTGATGGGGAGCACATGGGATTGGGACTTGTTAAGGTTTGGGAGGTATGATTGAGGTTTGTCCTACACAGTTTGGTGTCTCCTCAGAATCCTCTTTCTTCTGCACTAGGGCTTTTAACTACAGGGATGGAGGTCTCAGTAGGAAGGCAAGAAATATCTTGAATGTGCTCTTTGATATCCTGAAATCACACAGAAAATCTCTTTTATTCTTGAAGTCAAAGCCACCTTCTTCAGAATATTCACTGCAGAGATGGTGTTTAACCAACTGCAAATGGACATGGCTTTGGATGTCAATGTCTCTGAGACTGCAAAGGGGAGGCTCGGGGCAAATGGCCACCTTAGGACCAGGTGAAATCTCTGCCAGGTCTGAAAAGAGTTCACTTTGATTCATGTGGCTTAGTTGTCGTGATGTTGAGACTGAATCTCAATTTGACCTCATGAAATTGAATATTCACTTTAGCCTAGATTTGCAAAGCTGTTTGTTAATGCGCACATACAGAGCTGTTTTCTCCAGGGTTTTAAAGAAAAAACTCATTTCAATGTAAAATTCACAGGATCAAATTGAAATTTATTTTGAGAAGGTTAACATTACTGATTTTCAGGCTCAGACAATCACTTCCATGTCAGATTGTAATTACACCGTTTTGTGCATCAGCTGATGCATGGTATGGAAAAAAAAAGTAAGATAATGCAATTTCTTTCAGCTACAGAAAGGACCTTTGTACTGTCCTTCCCTTGAAATCCCCCACACTGAAAGAAAAAAAGTGATTTATTTCAATCAGTCTGACAGTCTGAGCTAACACATTAATTGCATAAAGACATTTCTCTTGCCCAAAGTTTTGTTTGATTTTCACTTGCAATTGTCTGCTAGGTGTCTGTATAGCATTTTCTTTTCCCTGCAGCAGTTTTCACTGCCATAAAAATCTTGCTTCTGTTAAATAGCAACATTAAAATATTGTAGTGCTGACCTTAATGGTTTACAACATTCAGCTAAGGAGCTCGAGTCTCTAAAATAAGAGTAAAGCACACAGTAAACATTTATCTAAGGAGAATTAAAGCCTCAGAAGATTGAGAACCGTGGTGTAATTTCAAACCTTTTTGTACCTTCACGGATGTGTGTGTGGATTGGAGGATTGCAAGAGCCCAAGGCAGTCATGTGGGACTGAGTTGGGCAAGGATTTGGGCCCAGATATCCTGTCACTGGCAGATGGCAGCAGGTTGTGGAAGTGTGAGCTGGTTTTCACACTGGTGGAGCACCTCTGCCCATGTGTGCAGGGATGAGCTCAGAAAGTTCCCTGATCAGGAAGGGGCAATGCCTTCTGCTTGCTTTGTCCCTGCCTACCAGGCTACGTAGGATGGAAATGGAGAACTAAATATCATAGCTTTAACATTATTTAATATTTTATTAGGTTAAATGGACACACACCGTGTACTTTGTGAAATGCTCAGCAGAGACTAGCTATTTTTGTATAGCATTTAAAGGATGGTACAGTGGGGCTCCTATCAAAATTTTGCTGCATGAAATTCCCAGTAATCAAGTAGGTTGTTTGTTGCTGGGGTTTTTTTTGTTTTTTTTTTTCTTCCAAGGACCACTAGTTATACTGAGATAAAACAGTTTGTCATTGAACTCTATTGGGTTTTTTTATTTTGTTTTAGAGACCCACAAAAGGATGTTCATCTATCTGTTCCCCCAAAATCTGGTGGAAGACTCTCTTCAGACACACGGGATGACTTACGAAGCCTTGGAATGATCTTCTAGTCCAATCCCCCTGCCATGGGCAGGGACACCTCCCACTGTCCCAGGCTGCTCCAAGCCCCATCCAGCCTGGCCTTGGACATTTCCAGGAATGGAGCAATCACAGTTTCCAGAACTATTTAGGCAAAGCATGATAATATTTTCTGTAAATTCAAGGGGAGGGGATCCACAGTGTTGTAGATTATTCAGTTTGGCCCAATTGCCATTGGCAAGATGGGAATGCTTGCAGGATCCTGGAGGATCTTGGAAACAGAAAAGTTGCAAGGTAGAGTGTGACCCCTGTTCTCAAGGCCTCATTTTAATATAAGCACAGCAGGCCAAGGAGCTGACAAGAGCTAATTCTTCCCTCCAACAGATTAAACCTTAATAATGTAATTTTTGTTAAGTAGCAGAGAATCAACATTGTCATACAGGCAAATTCTTATCCTTCTGCCTCTGCAGCAGCTCAGCATAAAAAAAAAAATCCACCTAAGCTTGATCGCAGGACAGCTCAGTTACAGGACTATCTCTAGTGGACCCACAGTGTTTGAGCAAGGACATGTAATCATAAACCCAATCCAGCTCCCACTGAAAATGATGGAAAAATATTCCAGGTGGTCTTCTTATCTCCTCCATGAAGAGTTTCACGATATGGCAACGATGACCAGGGCTGCTTCCCTTTGCTACAGCACCTTTAAAGAGCAGCCTGTAATTCACAACGAAAAAACAACAATCATATTGCTTCACATAGAAAGATAAAAGCCTTCCTTTGCAGCAATGAAACTCAGATGTCTTGAGCAATGTGTGTAGCTTAAGGGGTTTTTTTTGACAGTGCAATATTGTATATAATAACAATTACCAATGACCTCTATTAGGTTGTCCAGTCTCATTAAGGCCAATGCATTTGGTACCTGCCACTGCCAATTTGCCTCAACAGAGGTTTTATTCAGTGGATATGATAGAGCTGTAAAGCAATCTTTTTTCATTTAAATAGTTTAATTGAGGAATGCTATCAGATGTTTCAAAATTTAATGCATACAACAATTTGCTTCTCCTATCTCTTTTCAGAGTTTAGTTTGGAGAAAATGACATCTGATTCTTATAGAAAGAAGGCAATTACATTTTGGAGCCTGCCTGCCCGTATTGCATATGTTTTTAAACATAAAAAGAAATTCTTAATATGTAATTGTCAGGTAATAAAAAGGAAAATATTTTACTTTGCATTTATGAAGTAATTTTTCAAAAGCATAAGGGAATTGCATGTTAACGTTTTTCGTTTATTACCACATTCCTAATGCTGCACTGTTTTCACAAGTCTAGATTGAAAAAAAGAAGCAGATCTTGTGTATTAGTATGGTAGTACCCTATAAAGTAATTAGGACAGAGGAAACTACAAAGGTCTGTCGGCTCCAATGAGCCCATGTCCACTCTAGGGCATCAGAGAAACCCACTGAGAGTTTCTCCAACAAATTCTATGGGCCTCAAGTCTTAACTTTATCTTCTGAGAAACTTCAGTCATGGTTTATCCATGTCATAAACTGTTTTCTCCACAATATCTCCTACTTCACCTGGAGTAAAAACTTTGAAGACCAACACAATGCTTTGAAATTTCTTACCCTTTTGCAGAGCAATGATGGAATCATAAAATCATTTAATAGTTTGGATTGGAAGGGACATCTAAAAGTCATCTAATTTCAACCCTCCTGCAATGAACTTGACTAGGTCCTTCAGAGCCTCATCCAGCCTGACCTTAAATTTTTCCAGGGATGGAACAGCCACCACATCTCTAGGCAACCTGTGCCAGTGTTTCACCAGCCCTCATTATAAAATACTTCCTTATCACTTATGGAAATCAACCCTCTCTTAGTACAAAACCATCACCCCCCATGCTATGACAACAGGACAGGGCAGAGCTGTGCGGTGTCGCTCCATGGAGGTGAGCACTGGAGGGATACCCCAACAAGGTTCACTCTCCTCTGCTGTGGAACACTTCCACCTCTAACTTCAAACTGGAGACCACTTGGTCCAACATTCTACAGCAGGTACTGGAGGCATAACTCAAGCAACTGCTCAGTGAAAAAAAGGTGGTATTTTGTTTCAGAAATTAGCCTCAAAGATCCTACACTGCAGCACCAGGAACTCTGAGCTGTAAGTAAAATGCTGCAGAGCCTTCATCTCATTTGTTTGTTTTACTTCCATTTTATAGAATCTTCTCTTGTTCTCCACAAAGCCAGTAAATACCACCCAGTGTCTTAAAGAAAATCACATGTGTATGAGGGGCTGGATTGCAGTTTCATTAAATACTCACCTATATTTATATTAAGTTATTCTTACCTCATAAAAACAAAACCTTGAATATAATCCCAGTTAGTAAAGAAAGACTGAGTTTCATTCACCAGGGCATGGTAAATCCCTCTTCCTCCTGTTGCTTCTCAGTTGGAACAAATCCATCTCTAAATTTCTGTCAAACAGTGCACAACTCAGCTAGAAAAATACAAGTCCAACTATTAAAAATACCAAAGTATTTCATTCATCTTTGATGTAGTTTTTTTCAATGTGCCAAATGGGAAGTGAAAGGACAGGGGAAGGGGAAAGGGAAGGTGAAGGGAAAGAGGAAGGGGAAGAGGAAGAGGAAGAGGATGGGGGAGGGACAGGGTGCTCCAATCTCTGCCTTCAGCCAGCTCATGTGGGCTCAGGGACCCTCTGGAGTATGGGGCATCTCCATCTTCTCTCAGATCTTGTCCCATGCAAGGTTGTTTCAGCTGTGCCAGGAGCTCTCATGTGTTACTGTAGTCAAAGACACAGCAAGGGGAAACCCAAGCCCTTTCTTTGGAATGCCTTTGGAAAAAGAGCACTCATGACAGGGAACCTGAGCTGACAGTGCTAAAAATGAAATAACTTCTTTTCCATAGAGGGAGTCAGTTATGGGTGGCACCTGCTAAGCTAACCCACCCTGTCCCTGCTCTGCCCTATGGATCAGCATTTGCCCACCAGGAGCGTCACAATACCATAAAAATCCTTCAGAAAACCCTGTGAGCCTTATTCAGGCCCACACATGCAAACCTGGTTGAACTGATGAAGTGCCTGTGCCACCCCTAGATTCCCAGAGGAGTTAAGGGTCTCACTGAATAGCCCTGGAGCAGCTTTCCCAGGGAACTAATGCACCTCTAGCACTGGAAAAACACACTCACAGGCATGGCTTCAGTCTAGCTCATCTCACCCAAGGTCAAGGTCATACACTGAAAGGCTTTGTAGGGTTCCTTCCAGCTTTGCTTGCTGTATTGTATAACTTCAAGCAGAAGAGACAAGGCAGCAGCTGGGCAGGAATCAGCCAGGCTGGACACAGCACCAGCAGCGCCCAAAGGGCACAAGGGCTGTTTTGCAGGCTGGCTGGTACCTCCTGACTTAGTGCCACTTAGTGTGAGATTAATGCCATGTGAATGCAGCTCATGTCCCCAGCTGGGATTTCCTACAACCTACTGCTGATGCTTTGCTGGCAGCAAGAGCAACAAGCTTTCAGTTTACTGTTGGAGGTCAAGGTAAAGTGATTTCAATTAGAAGAGGATCACGTAGGTCTCAATCCAATGCAGGCAGGTTGTGTAACACCGGCAGCGTGAAGAGGAGAGTCATTTATTCATTTCTCAGCTGCATGGTTTGGGATTTCATTTTCCCCTCTCTGTTTTTACAGTCTGCCTTGTCCCTTTTACCATTTAAAGGGTAATGCAAAAAGGCATTTAGTGTTCATAGTTCCCTTTCGTCGGAGGTGGTTTTCTCTGTCCCAATCGCCCCAGTAATTAGCAGTAATGAACTAGAGGAAGAAAGAGGAAGCAAAGATGGAAAATGAATATTCAGCTGACCAGTTCCTTCCCCTGGTGGCATTTGCTTCTGTGTCATGCAGCTGCATTTCAAAACCTCACACATATTTACATGCCTCTAAGAGGAAGGGCATGTGTTTGTTGCCCTGTTAAAAACCAAGCACGTATTTACATGCTTTGCTGAATTGGGGCCATATACCCTTCTTTTTCCTTGACACCGAGGGCAACCCTTTGTTTCTGCTGGTCAAACAAAACAGAACACACACACACACACACACACACAAAAAGGAGACCAGGGAAAGAAAATGTATTTATTAAATGGTTCTATAAATAAAAGAGCTTGGAAGATATAGGAGACTCTGATCTCTGAGGGGTGATGGCAAAGTGCTACTGATAAAGTGGCTACAATTCAGATCAATAGCAAACAAGTCAAGCAGGCGAATTTCCCCTTTGATCTTCATTCCCTGTGCAGCCTGAGTTGGTCTGACTCTGCCTCACAAATTACTGCTTTATGCAGGAAAAAAAAAGCAGTTTGCTTGGCTTTTTGCTTATTGCACAAGTGGATTGGGTGGCAAATGATAAGTGTTGGTTGTTACCATTTCAAAAAGCCACAGGAAAATGGTGGCTCCAGCACTTCAACTTGATGTGTTGACATTTTATGTGTCAGCAGGGTATTATAGGGTTGATACATAGCTCAGCCCTAAATAGTCTTAATAAAAAAAGATTAAATCTGGAAGAAGGAAACAAAGCTCAGGGTGGGGTCACCTGTAAAGCTATAAATATAAAGTAGGGAAATTTGAGGTGGCAAAATATTGATGGGAGAGGATGCTTTGCAAGCCAAAACTGTGGTTTGGGCCTCAAAAGCTGTGCTGTATCCTCCTCTTCCCTACTACTGGCTTGGGAAAAATCACATCAACCCATGCCTTACTTTCTCCAACAATCAACTAGGCATGGTTTAGAAGAGCTTTGCAAACTTATCAGAGGAGGTAACTTGTAGTATTCCTGTCACAAATCTAGAAGTCAGCAGCCTGGATGAGATCAGTTGGTTAAATCAAAGTGAGCTCAAGTTCACTTCCCTGTAGGAAACCACTTTTTCCAGACTTTAAGGGGCTGCATAAAAGAGGTTTAAACTTTTCAAGAAGAATGGGTGATATTGTTCCTATCATAAAGAGTTGGTGGGTGTTTATGCCTTCGTGTTTTCACCTCAGTGATAAGGGCAGGAGGGACATTTTGCGGGTTTAGCCTTCCTTCATGAAACAAAGGATGCATCAGATTGAATCACAGAATCTGCGAGGTTGGAAAAGCCCGTCAAGACCTTTGAGTCCAACCATTTCCCCAGCACTGCCGAGGCCACCACTGGCCCATGTTGCACACATCCACATGGCTTTTGAATCCCTCCAGGGATGGAGACTCCAACATTTCTTTGGAGAGACAGGACTGGACAGCCTTTCTTGTGAAGGAATTTTCTCCATATCCTCCCCTGGGCCAGCCTGGGTCCGTTCCTCTCCTCCTGTCCCTGTTCCCTGGGAGCAGAGCCCGACCCCCCTGAGCCCCCTCCTGTCAGGGACTTGTGCAGAGCCACAAGGTCCCCCCTGAGCCTCCTTTGCTCCAGGCTGGGCCTCTCCACCTCCATCAGCCACTCCCTATCAGACTCGTGCATAAGAGAGCGGATTGTTCACAACATTTGCAAGGCTGCGAGGTCAGATGTCCACCTGAGCCCGAGAGTTTGGACAGGGAGCTGCATCAGGGTGATGCCAAGACAGGGCAGTGTGGGCTGGGGGCTTCTGCCTTTTCTGCAGTGCAAAACTCATCTCAGACAATGAAGGTATGAGGGATGGGGAGAGGGTTACAAGCCATGTGGACTACCTTCCCTCCAGTAAATGCATGCCTGTGGTCCTCAGAGAAAGGCAAACTTCTCTGGGTATTTGTTTTTCCTGGACTGTAGTGCAGGGGACCTCATCCACATGGGAAAGCTGTTGAACCATAAAAAACTGGCTTCCCATATGTTCTTGTTTTTATAACAGACAGTCTGTTGCAGGAAGAACTTCCCTCTGACAGAACTGATAGTTCCTTAAAAGATAAACAATGATCTTTCAGCTTCTATGCCCTCTACTGCTGTTCAGCTTCCTACCCAGCTGTTTTAATTGTTTTAGAATTAAGTGTACACCATGGAGATCTGTGGGTCGTTGAAACTTTGAATTTGCCATCGACTGGGGCTAATGAGTCAGTGATATCCACTTAAACGTATGTCACCCAACAGGTTTCTGAGCAATCATGGGACAATCTCCCACTTAGTTTCACATAATTTTTGAGCTGGATGTTCCTTCTTTCCATTTTAAGTTCCAGGGATCCCAGAGATTCTTGCAGGTCTGTGTGTAGCTTTTTAGTTGAAGAACAAGCATGATTAATGGAAAACAAATCAATTTTCCAGATATCACGTGCTGCATGCGAACACAACTGCCATTCATTCATCACCCAATATTTAACACCAATCCTCTTCTTGTTGTACTCCCTGCACTCACATCTGGTAGCAGCTGGAATTTCTCAGCTCTTAGAGTTTTCTGCTCATTACATTTTTAAGCAAGAGACCAGGCAGATAGCCAGGAGAGACCTCCTGCAAACAGTGATAAGGACAGCAGCAAACTTCAGAGGTTGAAGTTTGTGAAAATACAGACTCATCCTTTCCTCCCAGGGGTGCACAACCCCATCTTTCAGGGTGAAATCCAGATGTAAACTCCTTGCCCCTCCAACCCTGGCAAGGAGTGATGCTGCTCCTACCTTCCCGTGTACCCTGTGGACCAAACTACACAAAATCTTTATCTTGCTCCCTACAATCCCTTCGAGGGATTTCTAAACCACTCTGCTGAGTTGATGGGATTCAGTAGGAGCTCAATTTCTTCTTGATCTTCCCAGTTCCTGTTCTTCACGTTAAGTTTCGATTTTCTCTGTTACTTGCTGGTGGTAACAAACAGGGCAATGGAACTGGAGTTACTTGGTATCATCATGAAAAGGGGAGCTGATGGTTGAACTTTTAAATTGTGTCAGTGAAAAACTGATTTTCAATCTACATTTCTGAATGTGCATATTACAGACAGAGTATTACATAAATAATGCCTCCATTAAATGGTGTGCAGTGCTCGTCTACATGAGTAAAAATGGAAAGAGTTTTTATTCAGTCCAATTTTAATCAAATTCTACTGAACAGCTTTTCTATGGCCTATTTAAAATTTAAACAAAGACAGAATAGCTCCCTCTATATCTATACCCTCTTACTATTGTCACAAGGCAAGAACAAGTAAAAGCTAAAAGAAGCCCTTACAATCCCATTGACACTGGCCAGATGCAAGCTGCACAGATATTTTAACCTCACTAAATAATGGTTTGAAATGCCTTTTCCTTCTATTTTGGGGTTCTAAAGAGCCTGATGAAATGATACCTGGAGAAAGTGGCCAGTCCTATTGTTTGTGAGATACCTCTGTGGATTCTTAATAGCAATTTTGAACACTAAGCAGTTGCCCTGGTGCCTGTTGTGAGATTCTCAAAAGTCTGCTCCGAAGTGAAAGAGACAAAAGAGAATGAATGAAATCAAATTGAGTTGTAGCAGGAGACAGATGGGACCCACTCACTAATGTAACCTGGCCTATTCGTGGTATTCTCTTCCATGTAGAACAAGGTTCTAGTACTTGGGACTAAGATTGAAACAATATACAGTTCCCAAGATCAGCTTTACGCTGATGTTTGGGCTCCACAAGGAATGTGTTTAAATGGAAAACTTGAGTGGTTTCTTTTATTTTTTAATTTTTTCTCTTTCCTGGTAAATCCTTGTAACCCAAAGGTTGTAATGGGAGTTGTGCTGACCTTTTAATGGCAAAGTTTTCTTGGATGTACTCAGAAGTGAAGTTCAAAAGTCTCTAACTAGCAGGGTTCTAAGGAACTGCCAGCTGGACCTCACCAAACTCTCTCTGCCTTTTGTACAATGTCTGACCTTCTGCTTAAGGCAATGATAGATGTAAAACAAAAGGGAAAAAAACTGATGGCTCATACCCTGGACATGAAAGAATATTTCAATGGTCAATATTAATTTAGCATGTGGAAAATCACTGCCCTCTTCCAAGACATATGCTGCTAGTTTTCTGATTGTTGCTGCTGGGGAGGTTGGCTTTTATTAGCAGTGCCAAAATTTGACATCCAAAATTAAAGTTTTTCTTTCTTGGCTAGCATCTTTAGACTGCAATTTGTGGGCAGAAGTAAAACAGATGCCTTCAGCTAAACCCTGTTTTCAGCCATATTATCTCTATGCAGGGCATGGGGCCATGGTTATGGTATTCCCCCCAAAATTTCCCCATGATATAGAGCTGCAGGCCTATGCAAAACAAGGAGGTCCATCAAGAATTAGTTGCAGCAAGTGTTGCTACTCACCCTCAGAAAATAAATATGTGGAATGTCGGAGGGATGGGCATGACTTGTGGAGCCAGGCTGGGAGAGCTGGGGTTGGTCAGACTGGAGAAAAGAAAGTTCCAGGAAGACCTTAGCATCCCTTCCAGTGCCTAAAGGGGCTCCAGGAGGGCTGAAGAGGGACTTTGGACAAGATAAAATGGCTCTAAATTGACAGAGGACAGGTTTAGATTAGCCATTAGGAAGGAATTCTTTACTGTGAGGATGATGAGGGACAGACACACATTACCTGGAGGTGTGGTAGAAACCCCAGCCCTGGCAGTGTCCAAGCCCAGGTTGGATGGGGCTTTGAGCAACGTGTTGTAGTGAAAAGCATCCCTGACCACAGAAGGGAGGCTGGAGTAGATGTCCATTAAAAGTCCCTTTCAACCCAAACCAGTCTATGGTTCTGTGGCTGCTGTTCCTGACACTTATGAAAAAGCCAGAAGACTTAACAAACCCACAGAAAATAAGTCCTAGAACAACCACTGACTTCACCAGGATGAACATTCAGCAGCTAGTTGGAGCTAAAACAGAGTCTAGGCAATGAATGGAGCAGGATTTGCTGAACCTGTTTTGTAGAACATCTCCTTGTCAGCATCATTTGCAATGTTCTGTTACTGTTGGGCGTCATATTTAACAGAAAAATCAAGCTACTGGCCACTGGATGGCTACAGAGCAGAGAATTTAAATTTCTAAAGGGCCTGCTTTTTCCATTTCCTGGTGATCCTCCCAGTGTAAAAAAAACCCACCAAAACCCACTCACAACATATTGCATTTAATCAAACTTGTGCAGGAGTGAGTGAGTTGGTTTGTTTGTTTGTTTCATTTCATACTTCCATATTCCACCCATGGAGAAATCTTGCTGGTAGGGAGGATAAACAAACAACCAACCAAACAACCCAAACACTGGGCCTCTAGGAGCTGTTGTTATTTATTTCCACAATTAGCAGTCGAGTTCTGGTGCTGTGCCCAGAGAACTCCTCTCATTTTTCAGTGTGTCACTCTGTGCACAATATGCTTTTAGGAATTGAGGATTAAGGCGGCTGATTGTGGGTGGTTTATGAAACTTTTTATGGGAAGCCATATAGCCAAACCTTTAGAGAATCAGACCATCATTTTAATGGGCTTATGTTGTGTACAAGACTGTTCAGCAAGATATTCGCACAGTACAGAGCATCTTGATAAAGAATTTGGATTAATCAGGGATGCTGTTGCCAGTGGATGCTGTGGGTTGTTTTCTGAATTAGCTGTGAGTGGTGCTGAAAACAGCCTGGGGGTGGCTGCCTGTCCTCCTTAAGGATGCTGAAACAGATTCTAGTGGGGAAACATCTACACATCTATCTGCGAAATAAACTTAATAGGCACTGTCTCTAAAAGAGGTAGAGTGATCTCATCAGAGATGGTCCTCTGGAGTCCAGTGCCACCAGTTTACTCATCAGGAAGAGGTCATCATAGTCAACAAAATCTGTTTGCATTTCATTTGCCCATATGAAGAACACATATTTCTATTTACAAGCACAAAACCAGAGATTTCAGAGGGTGCAGTCACCTCATAAAAACTGCAGGTGCTCCGCACTGTCCAGGATTCAGTCAAATACTTCAGCTGTGGCAGAGGGATGAGTATTTAAGGCATGGATCTAAAACATAGCATTCAGATTTACCAGCAATGTCATTCTCTCCCAGGGTTGTTAAGGGTATTGATTAATTGTCTATTGTTAAAGTTATTGATTGATGAAGCTGCAATATAAATACTGGCACCGTCAGTTACTCCATACAGATTTTAAGCTAAGCACTCAAATGTTTCATCTCTTTTTGCATTTGTAGACCAAGGGAGTTTCATGCCAAATTCCCACTGTGACCTATCTTAGACCCCTTTATGCACCATTTTGCATTAAGGAATTTACAATGAAACCTCATCTCTGTCTGTGCTGCAGGTTCTGGGACCATCCTGATGTCCAGTTCCCTTTCAGGTAGTATTGGAGGTTTTTGAAGATCAACTTGTGATGTGTAACAGGCAAATCATCGTCCACCTTTCAATACGAGCAAAGAGCAGAGGAGGTAAACCAAAGCAGGAATCATCCTCCCAGGATGAACAAAGGAGTCAATTTTCTGGATGGAGCTGAACCTTCAATACACCTGGGAACTGAAGACCTGATGAACCTTGTTATAAATCCTGTAAAGAAAAAAAATAATTTTTGTTGAGCATCACCTACTTTCAACAATGTTATTGACACATTTGAAAGGACTTCTGGAAAACATTTCCAAGAGCCTTCAAGGTCAATCCACCATTATCATTAGCAAATTGTTGGAAGACACTCCATGCTGATTAACCGCCATCATATTTAATTAGTGCTTGAGTGGCACTTCATCCTGCTTATTGTCAGAAATCCCTTTATCTTGCTATTTGCATTGCAGAGTTTTTAATTAGGATATGTGTAGGGAATCTCTTAATGATCTCCTGTCTGCATAACCATCCAGGCTCTGCAGAGGGTTGCTCAGTTGTCTCTGCATCTCCAGAGGGTGCTTTGACACGACAGGAGAAGAGAAACTGGAATATCCTCAGCTGAGGCATTGGGAATGTGAAGTTCCTTTGATAGCAGCTCAACCTGTCAGAGATGTGTCCAAGTGGGATACATCCAACAGGTTGGGCACTACTGCCCAACACCTCACCATTGTCCTGTGGAAGTATTTGTGTCCTACTACCCAACCCAAAACCTTTCCAGGTGCAACTTCTTCCTGAATATTTCACTACCAACAACTCTTTGCAGTAACCTCACAAGTAGCCTTAATATTCCATTGGGTTTCTCCTTTAAATTCACCGTTTACTGGACCAAACAAGTTCCTTTGCTCAAGACCTCCTTGAAGCCATGCTCCTCAGACTGATTGTCCTGGAGACTTTCCAGGGAACAAATTTCTCAACATTTATCTTGATATTAACCACAGATAAGAAACCTCATAGGGGGTAAGGAGCAGATACAGAGATGATGAACAAAAAATAATTGTAGGAATTCATCCTCTGTTATCAACAAAAAGGAAAGTTTTCATCTTTGAACTATCTAGTCTAGTAGAAGCTGTCCCTGCTCTTGGCAGGGGAGCTGGAATGATCTTGGAGATTTCTTCCAACCAAGACCAGTCTGTGATTCTGTGAAAAATTCTCAACCACTTCTATGTCAGAATATGTGGTTATTTAGGTTTTTCCTCCAGCCAATGAAGAAAGGAAACCTCCATGGAAAACAATTCTTCGCTTCATCTTTGACATCCTCTTCCAGGCTGTGAATTCCCCTCCAAATCAATCTGCTTGAAGTGGAAGCTGTGACTGCTAGATCCAAAGAAAACCTGAATCATGAGGGGGTTTTAGGACCCAACACCCTGAAAAGAGTGACTGGAAAATCAAACTCATTTCTGGGCAGAGCAGAGAGGTACAAAGGCATCAACAGAAGTAAGAAGGCAACATTGCATTCCTGAAGGAGCCCTAATGACAATCCTGAAGAGCAGCAAACCTGGTCTGACACAACTGGCAATAACTTTACAGCTGTCATAGTCACAGAATGATTTGGGTCAGAAGTGACTCTTAAAGGTCATCTTCTTACAACCCTTCTGCGATGGGCAAGCACTGTTCCACTAGACCAGGTCGCTGGCTGTGCCAGTAAGTTGTGTCAGAGCCCCATTAAGAGGAGAAAAATCCTCTTCGTGTGCATTAATAACCTTTTCCTTCTTCATCTTCTTCTTGGATTCCTGTGCTGACCAGTCAGACATCCAAAGTTGTTGTAAGGATAAAAGAGCTTTGCTGGAAGGCTCTGCCAAATTATAACCAGGCAGTTCAGTGGCAGATAAGAAACAGAGGCAGTGTGTAGGTAATGCACACTGGAAGGAAAACAGTTTAAACTACTTGTACATGCTGATGGGTTCTGAATTAGCTGTAACTCACTGGGATGAGATTTAGGCATTGCTACTGACAGCTCAATGTGCAGCAGAGGTCAAAAAAGTAAATAAGGCATTAGGCTCTGTAAGAAGGAGAGAGAGAGTAAAGAGCAAATATAAGGCTGTGGGTGTGCAGCATGCACAAAGGATTGAGCCTGTGCTATAAATGCAGCTTTTGTTTCTTTGCTAGCTGGACAAAAATTGGGACTGTCCAGAGCAAGGAAGTGAAGAGAGACTGTCAACACCACTGGTATTTAAGGAAAGGAGGAATCTCAAAGGATATGCCAGTGCCAACCAAAGGGTGAGCTTAGCACACATCAGAGCAAAGAGCTAATGGCTCTTGTCCAGAGGATGCACCACATATGGACCACATGCTCTGGGTCCAGAAGATTCTACCACAAGGTAACAGCGGAAAATGCTGGCATCATCTGGACTCTGACATCAGGGGCTCCCATTTCTTCTAGAAAACTCCTTCCACATCCTCAGACAAGTGGCCCAGGTGCTCCATCTGCTCACAAAGCAAAAAGGGTACAGAGGAGCTTTACATCAGAATCATAGAATGGCTTGGAGGGGACAATAAAGACCCCCAGCTTCCAACACCACTATCTTCCACTATCCCAAGTAACTCCATCCCTGTTCAATCTGCCCTTGAACATTTCCAGGCATGAGGCAACCACAACTTCTCTGGGTAACCTGTGCCAATGCCTCCCCAGATCACCAGAAAAATAATTTTTATTTTAGTTAGCTACTGAATTCCTTTAAACATTGGAAGAAATAAGCAAAACGCCAGTAATTATGAAATATCCTAAACAAATTATCAATATTATAAATATAATATATTGATTTATATTAATATTTTATTATCAGTAAAAAAATCTCTGTTCTTTGAGTTTCATTGATGTGAAAAAAGATCATGGAGTCTACAGGGCTGGAAAGTGAGCCACAAAAGGGTTCAATGAGGAGGAAAATGGAAACATCTAATTTTTCTGACTTCATTTTTTTATCTCTTAAGTGAAAACTAAGGGGGGAAAAAAGTGGTGTGCCTGTACAAATAAACCATGGAGGTTTCACTGATGAGCTTTAGTCATTTGCATTTTATTTACAAATCTATATGTGCTAGGAGCTGTGCAGGAACCACAACACTTTTCAAAGCAAAGCTCCTGTCCAGGGATTTTTTTTCTTAATGAAAGAAATCTTTCTGCAGAAGCAGCTGTGGGAATGGGGCTGTCCAGAAAGGAAGGTACATAAGTAAGTATTACTGAGTTAAGTCTGGGTTTGCTCAGCCTGTAGAAGGCTCCAGGGAGACTGTGAAGGAGACTTCAAAGCCCTTTCAGTGCCCAAAGGAGCTCCAGGAGAGCTGGACAGGGATTTTGGACAAGGGATGGAATGACAGGACGAGGGGGAATGGGTTCCTGATGGTGGAGGGCAGGGTTAGAGGGGATATTAGGAAGAAATTCTTCCCAGTGAGAGTGGTGAGCTCATGGCACAGGGTGCCCAGAGCAGCTGTGGCTGCCCCATCCCTGGCAGTGTCCAAGGCCAGGTTGGATGGGGCTTGGATCAGTCTGGGACAGTGGAAGGTGTCCCTTCTGACCCAAACATTTCTGTGATTTTTTGAGTTATTTCAGCCCTTGAACCTAAAAATTGTTCTGTTACCACTTCTGGGCCTGGGACCATCTATTTAGACTAGATAATCGAGACTTTGTGGATTATTCTGAATTATTTCTTCCTTCTTTTCCCTGGGTAGAGTCTATGTTTTTTCCTGTAGCAAATCATAATTGCTTCTCCTGAAGTCAGAAGTTACAGCCCTAGAAAATATGGAGTTCACTCTGCTTTTGCAGAGCATCTGGGAAATTTTCAGTCCTCCTGCTTTAGCAATGGATACATAAAATCAAACTCTTGGTTTTAGAACAGGAGGAATGGTACCAAGAACGCCATCACCACTCAGTTCCCTGGGATCTGGCAGAGTTGTGCAGCCTGCATGGTTCAGGCATCCACTCACCTCTCTCAAGCCACCCCATTCAGCTGCCTCCTTCCCACACGGCCCCCTTGCCCTCCTTTGTGCTCAGGCTGCCTGGCGTGGCTGCAGGCTGTAAATTCCCCAGACAAGGGTTTAACACTGCTCTCCTCTTTGGAGAAAGGGAGAAACAAACCCATCAGCACCTCCCTGAGCTGCAGACAGAGGCACCTGGATCAATACTGCAAAGCTGCAGCAGCTCTGGACAGAGCTCACCCCTGACACCCTGTTTCTTGACTCCCTTGATCCCCATAAAGCTGATGAGCTGCAGTAGCCAAGGCTCTTGTGGAGAATCAAAATACATCGTCAAGAAGTGGAGTGGATCCCAAGTAATTAAATGTATAAATTAATTCTCCCCTTAAGATACGTTCCTCTCCCATTATTAGGTTTGTCTCGAAGAAAATCCTTGGAGGATCTTCATAAAACTACCACTACTTCAAATATTGTCTTTCTAAAGCTTTCCCTTCTTTTTCTTTTTCTTTTTTTTTTTTTTTTTCTTTTTTTTTTAGACCTGGTGCCTGCAGCCTGCAATTAAAATAAGTGACATGATGATGTCTTTAAAATAGAGATCTATGAAAAAACTGAAAGGATTGTCTGTCAAAGGGAGAAAAATGAAAAATAGCAGTCTCAGATCTCTGAATGGATGAATGGGGAAAATTCCTGTCCATCCTAGTACCCAAAGGGATAAAACCCAATGATAGCTTCTCAGCTGCTTAGCAGATAATGCATGTGCTGTTTTGATGCTAGTAATGTGTTTTTTACTTCTTTCTATCTGGGAGGAACAAATCAAATATGAGAAGTGCTGGGACATGATTTTCAACCCATTGCCTTTGATTAAGTGCTTTAACATGTGAGTCCAGAGACTTGCAATAATACTAATGGGGCATAAAGCACTATAAACAGGACAGGCCTACTTTTGTCCAAATGCCATTATCCTGGAATAAAAAAGAGTAGCAAACGTAATATGTCCACTGCTAACCTTTTTTTGACAGGAAATTTTCTTTCCTATGAGCACACCATGAATTATGCTGCATTTTGCCAAAACCATGAGTGATTGTTTAATTTCGTGCGAAGGAGTGTTTGCTAAGCTTGAGCCACTTAGCTCAGTGTAGTATTTAGCTGTGAAAATGTGACAGTGTGAAGCAAAACATGAATGCAAACGGCAGGCTGTCTGGGCTGAAATCAAATCTCTTTTTATGTCAGGTCTGGGAAAAGGAGGCTAAGACCTGTCAATAAATACTGGGGCAAGTTGTGCATTGTTCAGTGACTTTAAATACAATGAAAAAGCCTCCTGGAAATGCAAACCACACATTTATCCAGGAAAGATATTGGAGGTTAGAAACTTTGGCTAAGTTTGGTTTTAAAAGACATCAAGGGGACTGTCCCTGTAACATCCCCTGGTGAGGACAAAGCAAACCCTGCTGCCACTCCAGCCTGTCTGGATGCTTCAGCATAGCTCTTCAGGCCTGGCTCCATGTCACTTCTAACTTTGTGCTACATTTTATTGCTCTCAGCAAGTTGCAGATTGTCCAACTGTTCTGTCATTTATTGAAAACAGTTGAAAGAAAAAAAAAAAAAAAAAGAAGGAAGAAGGGCAAAAAAAAAATTCCACAACTCTATAACGTAGTCCTTGGTGTAAATCAAACATTCCCTGTCATGTTGATAGCTTGTGTTAGTCTAATGTATTTTATATTACTCAAAAGCATTGAAACCCTGCAGCTTTCTTCATATAGGCCATTATGCGGTTATCATTAAATTGTCTTGCAAAGAACATTATCGGTAATTATAGCAGACACTAAAATCAAATGATCAGACTGGGACCTTTAACACCAAGAGGAACCATTAGAAGTTAATCAAATAAAAGGATGAGAATAATTATGTTAGGATTAAGCAGTAATATGCCAGAAGTTATATACTTTGCTGACTATATATCTTTACTCCCAGCTTCCTGCCTCTCCTCCCATTTGATGCTTTTTATATAATACTTTGGCACAGAATGTAAATGACAGTATTTTTGTGTGCCACAAATGGGGCTTTAGGGTTCAAATGAGGTTCATGTCTAAATGGCACAAAAAGCAGCACTATGTAATGATGAAGATAAAAATAATAGTCCTGTGTGTATGGATAATATATATGAAAGAGAAAAGCTGGGAAAAAAAATCCATTGGTCAATGAAGCATAAAGTGATGGTAAAAATAGTTGCAACAGGAGGTGAAACCACATGACTATTGGTTTGCTACTTGAGGTTGCTTTTCCTTTTTCAAGTGACAGTCTTTCTGACTTTCGTTTTTTCAACAAGCCACAAGAAATCCCCTGCTCACACAGAAACTGCTCCTGTCATTTCTAACTTTGTTCTCTGGTGAAGAATCTTCCCATCTTTGTGTTTGCACAAGCCTTGAAGCAGTAACAGTGTTGAAGGTTGTCAACAAAACACAGAAAAGTGGCTAAGGAGGTGGTCCCAGGAAAAGCAGGCTGGTTGTGGTCATGAAAAGTGAAACCAAAACTAAGATCCTTGTAATATTTTTGCCAGGCAATGCTGATGAACTTGGCACTGAGACAATAAGTGCACAAACCTGTCACTCCTGGTAGGAGCCCTTTACTCATTCCTTCTTTAACAGAAGGATGTGGTTCTGGGATCTTTGTGTTTCTGACGTGTCCCTGCAGAGCCCAGAATCTGCTGACAATGCACCAGTGCACCTTGGACCCCTTTTCCACAGAGGAAAAAAGCAGTGATGCAACATCCATGGGAAATCTGGAGTTTGGGACTTTCACCATGTCCTTCTAACATGGAAATGAGGCATCTGCTTCAAGTCGTTCTGTCTCTCTTAGAATGTTTTGCTTTTTAGTGGCCTTTTTTCTTGGATTTTTTCTCTCTGAGAACCATTAAAACACGAAACCTAACCATATAAGCAGTTGATATTAGAACCAGATCATCATCTCACTCTTGAAAAGCTTCAAATCAAATTTTTCTCATATATAAGAGATACAAACCAAAGCCAAGTGACAGATATGGAGCTGTTTTTGAAGCCTCTAGCATGTGCTGAGAAGGAAACCTCCATCTGCCTGGGGAACTTGATCCAGTACAGGCTCCCCAGAGGTCCCTCTGGCCCCATGGCATACACTGCCACCAGAGGAATGAGAATGTCCATAGAATCACAGAATCTTTGGGGCTGGAAAAGCCCTGCAAGACCATTGTGTCCAACCATTCCCCCCGCCCTGCCGAGGCCACCACTGACCCCTGTCCCCAGGTGCTGCATCCACACATTTGTTAAATCCCTTCAGGAATGGTCACTCCATCACTTCTTTTGGGCAGCCCACGCTAGGGCTGGACAACCCCTTTCATGGAGGAATTGTTCCTAATATCTCATATAAACTTCCCTTGGCATGTTGTGAATTGATTTCCTCTTGTACTGTCCCTTGTTAGTTGGGAAAAGAGACCAACACTCAGAATAAGAGATTGACCTTAGGTCTACAGAGTCTTAAAAAGGCCAAACATTTGTTCAATCAACCAGGCATGGGTGAGAGGAATTTCTGTTTCTTCTGATGCACACACACCAGTTCTAGCTGGAAGGCTGCTAACTATTCTGAAAAAAAAAGTAGAAATAATCTTCTTTTACTTTTGTTTTCCCCCAGGGTCTAGGGGGTAAAATATGGAATGGAAACCTGAAGAGGAGGAGGGAGTCTGTCCAGTGTTAGCTGCAGATTATTTCTTGTTTATTTTTTGTGGAATTGAAAACCTAATTAAAAATTAATTTGAGGTCTAGTCAAAATGGTCCTGCTATAATGAAACAATTTCTTTTCTATTTTTAAATCTTTTCAAATATCATCTATTAAGAAAATTTCAAAATTTAATTTATTTTTTAAAATTTGTGTTCTTTTAGATTTTCCAGCTAAATTTTTTTCTGTTTTAACCTATTCCACAAATTAAACACAGATCAACCATGCCTTCCTAAAAACAAAATAAGTTGGCTACTAATTATGAAAACTTTACCTGCAGTGATTGCATCAGATAAAACCAGTCACAGAATAAGAATAATAGAATAGTTTGGGTTGGAATAGACCTTACTGATCACCTAGTTCAAGTCCCCCCTGACATGAGCAGGGAAGCATTCCTCTAGACAAATCCAAGACCATTTCTCATAAAAAAAACCAACAGATCTCTAAAAGTAAGTTTTCAACCCCAAAATGGATGTCTCGTGTGACTTACCTTCATGTCGTGTTGAGGTAAAACAGCTCAGAAATGTAATTAAGGCCCTTTGAGTATCCAACCTTCCAAAGGTTATGGGAGACAGTAGTTGGTGGAGAAAGAGTGAGGAAAAAAATTCAGAGTTTTGGATGGAAGGTGGGCTCTCATTTCAGCTTTTCAGGTGGACTGCTGAAAAATTGCAGATGAGGGGTTTAAAATCCTCTTTACTAGAAAACCACCTGGATGGGATACCAGAAAACATTTTGCAGAAGCTTTGTACTTCCTCTGGCTTCCTTTTGTTTTTTTTAAAACTATTTTTCTTAGACACCATAGCAGAATTTTGAATTTAACACCTCTGTTTATGAGATGCAATGACCACTTTCTCTGAACAAAGATTTCCTTCTTTCTCTGAATCACATATTTTAGAAAATTCTCATGATCTGCTGCTGATCTTCATGACTGTGCAGGCTCATCGCCACTCTCAGGGCAGAGGTGTCACAGAATCATAGAATTGTTTGGGTTGGAAGGCCACCTTAAAGCCCAACTTTTTCCACCCCCTGCCATGGGCAGGGACACCTTCCACCATCCAAATTTGCTCCAAGCCCCATCCAGCCTGGCCTTGGGCACTGCCAAGGATGGGGCAGACATAGCCAGGATGGTACAGGGGTCACAGAATCACAGAATCATTCACATTGGAAAAGATCTCCAAAATCATCAAGTCCAGCCTTGGCTGGCCACATCATCAGCTAAACCACAGCACTGAGTGCCACATCTTGAACACTTCCAGGGAAGAATTCAGGGATACAGGCATATAGAAATTGGGGATGCAGGGGCACAGGCCCATCTACCCAGCAGGCAGGAAGGACAATCCTTCTGCTGCAGGACATCACTTCATTGCCTCTTCACTCATGGAACCATGTTAAGGGAACAACTAATGCTTCAAGAGTCAACACTGAAAGCCTTTGACAAATCAAAATTTAAAATGCAATAGGCTTTGCATCACGTATGTACATGAACATCCATGATGTGTTTCCTGCTTGTTCTACTGCCTTAAAATTGCCTCAGATCAGAATAGAGTTATAACCATCAAAGTCATGTGGACATGTGCACTGCTACACCAGCTGTGCCACTGCATTGCCCTGACAGCACAGCAAAGCTTTTTTCCCTGTTAAATTTGCTGAGACATGACAGCAACAACCAGTTCCTTCTAATACCTCATAATTTGATTTCATGACCTATTGTGCCAATTCAGAGATTTCAACTGAGTGTTGCACTGGTTGAATTTTAATTGTGATATTAATTCAATAGCTTCCTCTTCCAGATCTGTGTGTTGATAAATCTGGAGCAAATCAGCCCTGCAAAGTGGAAGTGATCCAGGGACTTGCCAGGCTTGGATAGAACTCATTACCTGACACAATCCAAGCAGGTCTCCAAGGCCAGACAATTTGGGTGGCAGTGATCCCCACAGCTTGTCCATACCAGCAGCTCTGAGCTGTGGCAGCAGTAGGATTTCTTCAGCCACAAGCAGCAGGGGTCCTGTGAGTTGGCAGAGACGATGAACACCTTCACATCCACATCTTGCTGCCCCCTCAGCCCCTGGGAGGGCTGTCACCAGGCTTTGTGTCACAGGCACGGACATGGGACTGGCCCAAGGGTTTCCCCCACCTTCACCCCGGGCTGCCTGGGGGGGCTGCAGGAAAGAGAAAACTGCCTCTCCCCACGCACAAATTTTATAATGAGCTGGACTTGGCCTTCTCATTAGACCCTTTAAAATAACTTTACCAAGCGGGTAAAACCAAAAGGTCTTTCAAAAGTCTTGAAAAGTCAACCTACTGGAGGAAACAAACTGATTTTATTGTTTTTCGCAAAAACACAGCTGGTTTCACTCTTTGCCAATGTAAGCAGTTATTACTTTTTCATTAAATCTTTTGGTTTACTATGGGAAGCATGCTTCTATTACAGAGGAATCCATATGCAAAGTGACCTTCTTCTCGTCTGTACATGGAGTGAATACTCCTCCTTTCCAAACCATTCCATGTTAGAAATAATTTAAAGGATTCCCAGCACTCAACAACTCATGCCCAGTTCACTCTTCCATTTCCATTGGATTTTATTGAACCACCTGGGATTATTTTAGGAAAGATGGTTGGAGTTTTTAGGAATTAATTGGTATTGCATGAAAAGTAATGGAAAAATATGGTCATGTGTGCTCATTCTGAATTTAAAATCAAGTTGTTTCCACTTAAATCCTGTTTATGGCCTTTTCTCTTGGTTATTCTAATGAATTTTAATTTACTGGCAAGGTTGTTTGGTGGAATGAGGAGTTTACTGGCAGGAGTATTGGAGAGAATTGGAAAGAGGACAATTTAATGTGTTACCCACAGATATTTGGCAATGAAAACAAGTTAAAATATTTCATGACCCAAACTGGAAAACCAAACTCCTGGGGTGAATTACCTGTCCCATCCCACAGTTCAGCTTTCATGTGTAGTACATGCCAGTGAACTGGTTGTGAACCAGACTCAAAGCAGACTTATTTGCAGAAGTTGTCTGGCAAATAATTTAAAGTAATTAATCAATTTGAGAAAACTACAGTCTGTTCTTGGATGATTCAAGAGCAGAAAAGGTCTGATTTTGGCAAGGAAATATATAATCATAAATTATTGGCCCAACTGTACTATTAACATTAATAAAGTTCCCAAAATATTTAACCAAAAAACTTTTAAACTTTTGTTATTAACAAATTACCAAGCCATCAATCAGTGTCCTTCCAAAATATTGGGTCTTTACCTCCCAGGGGTTGCTTTGGTAGTTTTATTAATCTGATGTGAAAATGAGAAACTGTGGCCTTCTCTGGACATGGTGTTACTGCAGGGGATCAGCTTTTCCAACCTGAGAAACATTCCTTTGCTACCTCAGAGCCAAAGATATTTGGAAAAAATGGAGAAACCTTCCCTACAATCAGAAGTACTTAACCTCTGACCCATCAAACACTTGCACTGTGTCTCTAGCACTTAGCTAAAGGTGAAAAAGTTAAAGTGTTGAAAGGGCTTGCAAGTGTTCCAGGCCAGGCTGGATGGAGTTCTGAGCAACCTGGTCTAGGGGAAGGTGTCCCTAACCATGTCTGGGGGTGGAATGAGGTGGGCTTTAATACCCCTTCCAACCCAAACCCTTCCTTGATTCTTGGATTCTAGGATTCTCTAAGATTTTTCCTGTACAAAGCCACGGGCTATTAAAGTTGTTCACCAGGATTGTTCTGGTGACAATGAAGTATCTGCTGGAAAATTAAGCAGGGGCTGCATTAGGGAAGGGAAATAAGAAAGCAAGGCAAGGCAAAAAAACGTGTTCAGTTCACAGACAGTCAGAATCTCTCTCCTGTGTCTTTCTGAGTCCCTTTCCTAGGGATTGCTGACAGTCAATGGCCATTTTGCCACTTTGGGGCAATCTTTGCTACCAGAAAGTGTTATTAAAATTATACTTAGCAAGGAGTGAGTCTTGCTAATGCTGAGTAAGGACATGAGCACGTTCCTGTAGGAGAGGAACCCAGAGATGTACTTCTGCTACCAAAATGCGAAAGGGCAAATTTTTCTTTGCTCTTCACTGAAACTGGCTCCACATTTTTTTCAGGTCCCCTGCCAGTTACAGCCAGATGCAGGCAATTTATGATCTGCTGAGGGAGACTTTGAAAAGTCCTTTATTTCTTTAATACTCATGAAAATTCTCTCACCAGCCTTGCAGATGCATTTTGACATCTTGGGCTAGTGAAATAAAGATGCACCAGTTCTGATACTGTCTTGGAAAGAGGGTCAAGGCACACAAGTCCTGAAATCCCACGCAGAGAGATTTCACTGTGGCAACACTGCATTGTCACTGTCCCTGAAGCCTGATGCTCCCTCACTGTGCAGGGCAAGAGGAAATAAATCCCACCATCAGCGACAGAAGGAGCAGAGGGCAGCGAGTCCTTAGGAACCTTGGGGAAATCCTGGCAAAAACCAGATACGAGCAAATTAAGAAAAAAAGATCCAATGAAAAGAACAGCACTGCAAGGACCACTTCATAAAGTTCCCTATTCCACTGTTTCTCTCTTTAAAAAACACTGTTTGCAACAAGCAGTAGAGATCTGGTTGTAGTCCACAAATCAAGATATTCATTTGGTTTTAAAAAACAATAATATTCTTGTGACCTGACAGGAAGAATGGCCCTTAAATGCTCTAAAGAAAGGAATGTTAAAATGAAACTTGTCTCTGGAAGGTAGGAGCATTTCCTAACCATGTTTCAAATGATTTTTTTTTCTCATCTAGATGAATATCTTCTTTCAAAGCCTCATGGCCCGATAAATGAAAGGTACCTTTTACCATTAAGTAACTATGGAAGTTGTACCTTGCTTGATTATTTATTAGTTGTAACTAAAATTAAAAAATGCCATGTCAGAAAAAGGCTTTTAAAAGTGTAATATTTTGTTTCTTTAGCAACTACTTCGGAAAATTTAACACTGAGACAGAAAGGTTGCAGAGCAAGTAGCACTTCATAAATTGCTTGAGCCCTAATCAATACATATTGTCATCTAGTCAAGTCCTCCAAGCAGATTTTTCTTTGCCCTGCCTCAAAAGCGTATTTTATGAGGTTGTTACTGGCTTGTGCTGCAAGGCCTGGCCTAATGAATCTGTCACTGGCACTATTGATTGACATGCCAGTGTAAGTGAGACATGTGATTCCGATTGACTTCCTAATTACTGCTGCTGTGATGTCTCACCAACTGGTAAGGCCAGAGGTTAATAGTTTTGATGTTCAGCCATTGCTGGCTCTGGAAGCTGGAGTTAAACCAGCTTGTTGGAAGTCAATATCTGAATCAAGTTCTCAAGGCTACTTTCGAAGCTGATCAATTAAGCCCTCCTGGTTCCCCCTCCTGTTGCCTGACAAGACTTTGATGAGTGGGGACCTCTAAAGCTGGCGGTTTAAGGTAGAGCAGGGAGGTTGGTGAGATTTAAATGCGGCCGCAGGCGCAGCGTGTCGGCCGGGGCTGTATTTCTGCCAGCAAAGAGATGGAATCCTGCTCCTCCTTCTCACTGGAGGGAACAGAGGTCAGGTTTCCAAAAGCTCCTGGTTGTCCCAAATGTCCTCACCACATGGACATTGTTCAGGATATTCACACAAGAAGGGTGACAATAGTCACACCCTCCTGCCCATCCATTCTACCCTGCAGCGGGAGGATAATGGTCAGTCACCCTCTGGGCTTGGACAGTTCCCAGCTGTGAAATGATCCTGGCCCAAAACAAGGCACAGGAACCCAAACTTAATTTTCAAGATGTGTTCCTCACCTTAATTTCAGAGCAAATGACCCTGAAATGAGGCAGTGTCACTGTGATGGTTACCTCAGTGTGCAGACAGCCTGGGAAGCTGGCTAGGGAGGGCATGAGCTGCTCCATGTGTCTGTCCACAGCACAGAGCCTCTGAGATGCTTTTTTAAGTGAATTTAGGGATTTTGCTGTAGCAAAAACATGCAACAGCTGCCTCCACCCAAAAGACCCCATGGCCAAGTACTCTGTGTCTCACCATTGCTCCTGGCTCAAGCCTGGAGACAAATCGTAGAACATGGCAAGCACAAATCATTTTGCATCAAGAATATTCTTTAAATTCCCAGGTAAGAACTTTCTGAAGCAAAAGTGATAGATCTGTATAAAACACTTTATTGGATTTCTCTTCCATTAATTAGTTTCAATGAGTACTGAGATCACTAAGGACTCTCAGCTTCCACTCCATCTGTTTTTGACAAGCTGTGAAGCCCACCATGTCAGTAGGAACAATATACCTCCTTTGGCTTTATACACCTCTATCTCCATGTTCTCCTGTTTTTGTGGATTTTCCTGGGCCTACTGTGAAGCCATTCTTCTCTTGAACAATCCTGCCCATCTTGTTCCTATGCTTTCCTTCAGTGGACAGAAGTCTACAAAGGAATGATGCAGATATAACATTAATTCATGCAGCTGCATAATATTCCTGGCTTGTTCTTCACTCCTTTTTAGCAATCAGCAGCAGCTAGTTTGCTTTTCTGCCTGTAATCAAGCAGTGAGCTAAGAATTTCTCAAAATTACCTGTTGTAACACCAAATTCTCTTTTCTGAAGTTAGTAGAGGAGTCAGAGTACATGTGCGTGCATTACTTTGCATTTAGCAGAGTTGAATTTCAATTTCATTTCCTCGGAACTCTGGGTTGCAGATCTCAGCAAGTCTCAGCATCCAGCTCTGGCTTTTACCTCCCTGAATAATTCAGTAATATCACTGAGCTTTGTCATCTCATTGTCCACAGTCCTTCCCAGTTTATTTATGAATATGCTGAACTGAGTGGATCTTACTACAGACACATACAGGATTCCACTGGTAACTTGTGCAAGTTATTGCTATGCTCTATTTCCCGGGGATTTTACCCCATCTAGTTATTAACTGATTAATAACTACCCTTCTAGCTGCTCCTTATCTTTTGGGACAGAATGTCATAGAAAGCTTACCTAACGAATATCAGATTACCTTTTCCATGTGCTCAACAAGACCTTCAGAGAGCTCTAACAGATTTATAAGCTTGTCTTCCCTTTATGAAGGATGGGCTGAGCCTTCTTTGTTGTATTGTGTTTACCATGAATGCCCTGATGATCCTCTTTACATCTAACAGTTTATTTAGTGCAGACTGGAGACTTGTGGGCACTGTCACTCTGAAGACACCCTGGACAGCAGCGTGTGTGTGCAGGAGTCACACTGACACCAGGCAAGGAGGCAGCATAGAAAAGTGTGACCAAGATCATGGTCAAGTTCCTCTAAAGCTCAGAGAAGAGGAGCATCCCACCCTAAAACTGCTGTATTCACTGAATCCAGGCACTCTAGATCTCTCCTACTGAAACTGCAGTTTCTGACCTGTCCTCTGCTGAACCCCAGAAAACAGACATTACAAGTGTAGGACACTCCAGGCTTCTTTGTACTGAATACAGATGTGAAAATCTCACTTTCTCTGCTGAGGTCCAGTCTTCTCTAAATTTCCCTATTATATGATAAACACCTGAAGTCCCTGATGAGGTCTACTGGAAGCCATCAAGCCTTAAATCCCTGAAGGCTGAGAAAGGTTGCAGTGAACTGAATGTTGTGCTGTGACTTCCTAAACATCTCTATCAGCTGCTGTTGGAGACAGGGTACTATGGTAGAGGAAACTTTAGTCTGACAGTGCATTTGTTCTTGTGTTGTAATTGCCCTACAAACCTTCAGGCTCCTACCTCTGATTTATTACCAGTGTTTACCATTTCAGCAAATTTTTTCTTCAAAAACTTCCTTGCATTTTTTTCTTTTTTTTGTTTGGTTGCTTGGTTGGTTTTGTCCCGTTATAGTTTTAGATTGAAGATATCAGATATCTTGTTTCCTCCTTTCTTTTGGTGGATATGAGTTGAGCTTGGACCTTCCAAATGCTGGTAATCTCCTTTGAGCTATTGTTGATTTGAGCATGAGGATACTATGATCTGGGATAGAGACTTACTGTTAGTCTCTGAAATAACACCTCTAAGTAACTCCCCTGCCTCTTACCAACCTCTACCCCTTCTTCTTCACTCTTATCCTCTTCATACTTACAAGACTTCCCCATTTTTATGCAGGTGCCCTTTCTAAAACAGAACAACACTGATACTTCTGCTGAAGATTCATGGTTGTTTTGTCACTGTGCCCCATTCCACACCTGATCTAGTAGCCTGTTTTAAAGTGCAATGTTTAAAAGAGATTTTATTTGATTGTATCCTTGAGTTTTGGCAGGTTCTGTCGTACTCTTTATTTCAACATAAAGAGATGTTATCTTTACCACCAGAGTATGCATCATCCTGAAGTCTGTCATGCTCTTTCCCTGTCAGCTTTCCTTGATTTAAAAAATCATTCTGAGAACATTTCAATTAGCTCAGTGTTACTCTGGCCAAGTGTCTCCTGCTTCTCCTTAAGAGTTTCTCAGTTCTTGATGAAAATTCCTCCTTGTGCATCATTTTCTCAATTCTTAACTGCAAGACTTCCCAAGTCTCTGTGTTGAGCTGGTCCTGCAGTAGTAAATACCAAAGCATAATTCAAAGCCTGAGTGCAAATCTTATTTTTTTAGTGGTTCTGGTCTGTATAAGTTTTTAGTGAAAATTAGTCATGTAATCACCATTATCTGGAAACAGATCTCTGCCATTTCACTGTGTCTGAAGTTGCTGAAAAAAAACTAGGCAGGACTTGTGATTGATTATGCTCCATGTTGTATTAGACAGTATAGATCAACATGCCAATATGAATTTCTCAGATGTCAAAACATCAGGAAAAAAAGATCATGTGAAAAGGGAGAAAAAATCATGAGACAATCATGACAGCAATAATTCACCCATATCTATGCACTGTGTACAAATAATGCCCAGGGGAATTGGCCATACTTATCCCTTTGTCAGATGTCTGTTGAGAGCAGATAATGCTGGGTTCCTCTTTCCTGCAACTTTTTGGAAAATGATGACATTACAGGAGATTTTGGACTCTGTATCTTAAATGGTTAATTAAGGACAATCTGAATATATGATCTGTGATACCAAATTCACTTCAGAATCTGTGCTTTATGAACCCTGAATAATGCTTCTCAAAGATTAGAGGCACTTTCAAAAGAGCCTTAGTTGCAATTTTAAATATTTGGCTACTTTAGGGAAAGATAGTCAAAGACAAATCATCTGTTGAAGACTCGTGTGTCACTGCTTCCTGTCCTCTGCCAGAATACCTGTTCCTGTGGAGACCCCATGTCCCTGACTGCCACAGGGGGGTCTCTGCCAGCCCCACAGATTCAGGGAGATGCTGCAACTCAGAGCTGCCAGTGGGAAACAGGGACCAGCCCCAAGGCCTGAGCACACCAGAGACACCTGGAACCCAACCCTGCTTCCTGTCAGGGGCAATGACCTCAATTCCTGTGCCCCAGCCTCAGTCAGTAGGTATTAGAGGAGCCAGAGTCTGGCAGGATTTGGTCTTATCCAATGGGAATATGCCACTACTGGGCTTTTAAACCTGGCTCAGGAGGGCAGCCATTGGTTTTTTGGCTGTGATCTGCAAACACAACAAGAATGGCAAGACTCCACCTCTATCCTTTCAGGCAAGGACTTGAAGCTGTCATGGTCCAGGGGAACACCCATCAGCTCATGGCTGTGTTGAAACTCAAGGTTCCCCACAACATGACAGTTTTCAAAAAAAAAAAAAAAAAGAAAGACCAGAAAGAAAAAAGTAATTCATTGTAAAATAAGAAAATTAATTACTTCCAAAACAATTAATTAATTAATTAATAATCCTCATGTCTCCCCTGTTAAGTGACTTGCCAGAGGCAAAGGCATCGAAGGTGAAATCAGCATCCCACAGTCAGCATCCCCAGGTCTTGCTCCAGACCAGAACAATTTGCTTGGACACTGTTTGTCCTCATCACCTCAAGATCTCAATGTATCAAGACCACTTCAGTCTCTGCTCTTATTCCCCAAGGAAAACCCCAAAGTCATTTTGCCAAAGCCCAGCACCATGGTCAATCTGAGCTCTGGTGAGCCTGGCACTGCTACCTTTATCATCCAAGGGTGCTGCTGACCCTCTGAGGGATCCCCTGCTGTGCCCCAGGATGGGCCAATCCCTGGCAGAGATGGAGTCCAACAGGGGAGGATTTTTTTGACAGAATTTTGGTACCATGCTGCCCTCAGAGTTTAAGTGAGTTTTTGAATGACCACTGCAGAGTCAAGGTAGGAAGCACTCAGCCCATCATGTCTGCACTGTGTCAGGTCACAGTGTGGGATCTGATGGCTCAGAGTAAATCCTCCTCTAGCATATTGCACAGGTAGCTCTCTACTTTGATTGCAGACTTGGAGGTGGAGGTGGGTTTGTGAAAAAGAGCGTTATCTCTTCATATACTTGGAAAACAACAGTTGTGTTTTCAGGTGAGCAAACCTTCCACCCCTCTGATACAGAAGGACCAAACTCCAGCCAAGCACAGGAGAGATGATAGAATCACAGAATTATAGAATCATTTGCATGGGAAAAGTCCTCTAAGATCATTGATCATCTGTTCCCCAGCACTGCCAAGCCCACCCCAGAACGATGTCTTTAAGGACAGCAGGCCACATTGTAGGGCTGGTGACAATCACAATGCTCAAACCAGTTTGGGTTCATCCCAGCAAGCCCAGCCTGGCCCATCCCTACATATTTTGGGGGAGACCATGGGCAGGGATCTTGCCCTTGGGTGGTAAGTGGGGAGCACATGAAGCCAGAGGAGAGTTACGTGTGAGAGTCATGCACCTCCTTCAGGATTTCCCAGACTCCAGCCCACACTTGGATGCTGCTGTTTCTGAAGGAAACAAGTTTTCCCATTAACCCCAGGATCCAGAAAATATGGAGTTAACAAAAGAAAGCAAATACCAGGAATAAATCTTGGTGCAAATCTTAGTGCAGCCAAGTGGAGCCTAAGCAAGGAAAAAACATGCTCTTGGATCAGAAGTTTGCTCAGGTGGTGACTGAGGACTACTTTTATGCCTCTGAGTCTTCCCAGAAAACCCTGCAGACATGCTCCAGGACAATGGAAAGCACAAGAGCTGGGATTTAGCCCTGTGGAGAGGCAAGCAAACCATGGTGCAGGGCAGGATGGAGATGCAGACTGTTCAGGGAACTGGCCACAGTGTCATCTTGTCCCTGGGCCTGGGGAAAGAAACCTGAGCCAGGATCTCTGATAGGATCAGCCATGAGACAAGCCTGGCCCCTTGAAGCACGAGGGTACATGGAGGGAGCAGACTGGGGGACAGGGCTGGATCCATCCTTTAGAGACCCTTCCAAAGAGCAGCATCGCTGCTAGTTTGGCCAGATAATCCTTTCCACCTCCACTTTTTCATCTTGGTAGCACTTGTTGTGCTATAGCTGAGGTCCCAAACTCTCTCTTAAACCAAGAGACCAGGAAGACAGACCATAAAGGCCATACCTGCACTGCCAAAATCAGCCCACCTGGGCCATTCTCTAGCACAGACACCCTCATCTATACTCATACCCGGCGTGGCCAGACCCAAGTAGGCAGTCAGGGGTGGTGCCTGGCTCAGGCTGTTTCCCAGAGTACCCCTGGGAAATGGCTGGGAGAGGGACAGCTGCCTCTGGCCAAGAATACCTTCAAACTGGATTGATGATTTGGCTTACAGTCACATTCCAGTGCCCAGCAGTGACCCTGGTAACTTTTTAATTTCCTAGCCACAAGGTCCCAAAAGTCATAAAACCCAGGCTTCATTTGCCTGAAACAAGGTGGAGAGACCAGGATCCCTCACCCCTCAAATCCAAACCGCAGTCACTCCCGGGAACCTGTTATAATTCTGCTTTAATTGTTGTGAGAGCTTTCCAGAGCCAGTGCTGGCACTGATATGGATTTAAATCCTCTCTCCTTATCTCAGGATACTGCAGGAGTGGCGTCCGTGAGACCAACATTTATAGCATCCCTCCAAGGGGTGAAATGTACCTACTGTAAAATACTTCCAGTTAATTCTGGTGCATCATTTGCGGGAGAGCCGCGTGGGGATCAGCGTGGGACAGACAGATTTAGATCATTTCACTCGAGTCAGGTGGTGCCTTGCTCCCAATTCCTCACAAGTTAATTCTTACCTGGGATAATTATGTCTCTCTTCAACCTAGCCTGGCTTAACCCTTCTCATCCCACACTCCTGCTGAGACCACACCTGTGGCGATGGGGATGATGATTTGCAGGTGTTTGAGGCCACAGCTGACCTCCTCTGCAGATTTCCTCGATGACCTTGGGCAATTAAACTAATTAATTTAGCTTGCTTGTTTCCTGATGCTCTCTGGCAGATGAAAGCTGCCTGGTGTCTAAATTACACTCTCCTGAGAAATTATTTATCTGTTTAACACAGACCTGTCCCTTTAGATCTGGTTTCTGATGAGACTGACCCTGTTGCCACTGCTCAAGCTGTCCAGAACTGGGTCTTCTAGAAACAGGCTGCAACTTGATGTTGATGCATCTCCCCCTTGTCCTGCGCAGGAAACAGAAATAAATGAAACAGGGACAGAATCTGACCTCATCTTGGAGCCCCAATTCAGTGTGAGACGAAGGCAGCACTTGCCAAGCTGTTCCCAGTCCTGTTGAGCCCTGGTGCTGGAGCAGGTGACATGAGTTGGACTCTGGGTGGGCATGAACTGAAGCCAAGGAATAAGGATAATTAGGAAAAACTGCTCTGAAAGGGTTGTCCATCCCTGGCACAGCTGCCCAGGGCATTGGTGGAGCCTCCATCCCTGCAGGAATTTAAAAGCCATGTGGATGTGGCCCCTGGGGACATGGGTCAGTGGTGGCCTTGGCAGTGGTGAGGAATAACTGGTCCCTTAGATGCTTTTCCAACCTAAAGGATTCTAGGCTTAGGACTTGTACATTCTGAGCCCCACTCTTCTTCAAGGCATCCCCTCTTGAACCCAAAAAACTTGGCAGGTCACTGCTGTTCTGTCCAGAGGTCAGGGAGAGCATCTTCCTGCTTCTCAGCCTTTCACACAACTGCATTACTCCAGGGTCTTTTTCTGTAGCTGAGGCAAAAGAAATGATGTCTTGGATTCCGATAACCAATAAATTATTCTTGAAATGCCATAATTGCTGAGCTGCAGCTGCAAGAGCAACTAAATACAGAACTTAAATAATATCGTTCAAATCAATTTGCTGAGAGTCTGTTTTGTTTTCTACATGGGGTGCTAAGCAGCAAATGGTAAATACTGGTCACTGATTAGAGAGCCAAAGAGCAAGAAAAGCCTGGAACCTCATTTTTGCTTTTTTTTTTTTCTGTTTGAGCAAGGACAGGGGCCAGATTCTGCTCCATGTTTGCAGAGTTACACTTGTTTCAAAGGCATCGGAATGGCAGCTACTGCATGTATAGGTTTACAAAGTAGCTTAGGCACTTAAGAAGATAATAATCTAGAGAGATTTACAGCAGTGACTTTTACAGGGGGAGGGACAACAAGAAGGGAAGTGCCCAACTCCCATCAGGATGAAAAATAAATACAAATAAATCCAAAGCAACGAGGCAATTGGCAGCTCAGGTAACAAGTTCAGAAAATGACCACATCTGGGCTATTCTGGATCAAAAACTATTGAAGTCAATGAAATTCACTCTGGATTTACAATGGTATTAACTGAGATCAGAATCCGACCCTATAAATTTACTATTACTTGTAATCCCGGCGCCTCTGGTCTTGCTGAGATATTTGCTAACTGCTGAGCAGCTTGCTTTATTGACACTGAAATAACACACCCGTGCCCTACTATTGTTAAACTCAGCTGGTTTTAAAAACCCATCATACTGTTTGTCATGACTGACCTTAACAAACTGGCCTGCTGTCCTTGGATCTATGGGCAAGAAAGTTGTCAAATGCCCCCTTTTTTGCAGCCTTCCACCTCCAACAAAACAAAACAAAAAAAAAAAAAAGGAAAAAAAGAGAGAAAAAATCAATTTCAATCAACATGGAGTGTAATATTATCAAATGTCAGATGCTGAGGCCGTGTGCTTTGAAAATTATCCTTGACAGCTTCTTGTCGACTTAATTAAGTGCTCAAAAAAAAAAAAAAAGGAGAAAAAAAAAGCAAAATATCTCAATTGTTGGCTCCTTCTCTTTGTGCTTCAGAGGTTCTATTGACAGCTCTGAAAAAAAGATTGCCTTTGGGGGTTTTATTGATAGATCCTTGTCTGATATTGGAATGATTCCTGGGCAGATAAATCACATTTAGATTTGTTAGTAATTGAGGAGAATTGATTGAATAGTTAGGATGGTCCCAGAGGGAGGTACCTATTCCTCTTCCGTTCTGCAGAGGTTGTCATCAGATAAAGGACCTCTTTGGGCAGGATGGATAAAGGTCTAATTGTTTACATGATCAGGTATTGCTTCCTTTCAGCCCTCCCTCCCCAGCCTTCCCCAACTTTCATGTGGCAAATGTCAAGATGACAACGAGGAAGGCTGTAAATAAAACCAAAAGTGGGTGAAGGTGAACAACCCTCTTCGTGACCTGGAAAGGCATTAATTATTTTCAAATCATCAGTGGAATCTGGGTACTAACAACAATGGGATCTTATTTTAAAAAGGCTGCAGTGTTTATCTGTGTTGTGTTTATTTAAACACCTATGAATTTTATGCAGCAGCAGCTTGAGTGTGGCAAACGTGGTGGCTCTGCTTGGGGGCTCTTTTTGACTGATGGGATTCATGTGCAGGGCTGGGTTCTGGCACATTAAGTCCTCACTGGTGAGCTCTGCCAGGGCTCTGTGTCCCACCACTCTGGGTGACCTGCTGGACCTTGCATGGTCCCAGAGGGAAGCAGCACCTCAGATAGCATGGTAGGAAAACGTGAGAGAATGCTGGAGCAATGTGGGGAGATGCTCTTGACAAGAGCATGTAGTGACAGAAAAGTGGGGAATCGCTTTAAACCGAAAGAGGCTGGGTTTAGACTGGATGTCAGGGAAAAAAATCTCATCTGTGAGGGTGGGCAGGCCCTGGCACAGGGTGCCCAGAGCAGCTGTGGCTGCCCCTGGATCCCTGGCAGTGTCCAAGGCCAGGCTGGATGGGGCTTGGAGCAACCTGGGACAGTGGAAGGTGTCCCTGCCCAGGGCAGGGGGTGGAATGAGAGGAGGTTTCAGGTCCCTCCCAGCCCAAACCCTTCAGTGATTTTATGATTTTCTAGGCTGGACAATTTTGGGGATTGTGAGGAAACAGAGGGAGTCCAGGGTGAGGTTGTTTGGCTGTGGAGCAATGTGAGGGGCAGATGCTGCCGGGCCCCATCCTGCCCCAACCAGAATTTGCAGCAGACACACAGATGACCTGCTCAAGGCTTTCCCACCCTGCACACCTCTTTCCATGCCTACCAGGAGGAGTGGAAAGGATGACTATTTCCTGAGAGGATTTTTCCACGGACTAGAAAAAACTCTGAGTAAGAAAATGTGGTATTTTCATATCTACTTTCCTTTCCTTTTTAAATATTCTATTTCTTAGAGACGGAAGATACACTGCAGTCTGCTTGCCACTTCAGGAGGAAACTTATTTATGTCCATGCCAAGTATAGACCCTCCATGGATCCTCTGTCTCTGTATCCATAAGTGCTCAGGCTAGACCATATTTCCCTACCATCTGTACAGGACAGGGTGCTCAGGTTTGTCCTCAAGGTGTACTGTGCCACAACTTTGTTTTGGGAAAAATGGGAAAATATTTGAGAGTAAGTTTTTAAAGTATAAGCTGAATACAGATTTCTAAATAGGGCTGAAATTACTTAGCATTTCTCATCCTTTTCTCTCAACACTGGAAAGAGTATTGAAAACTACAATTAAAGAAAATCAACCAAGGAAAAATAAAATAAACATTTTATTATCCTGTCTTCCAGCTTCATCAAGAATGAAAGACATAGAGAGAAAGGAAGGGACAGTTTCCTAGCTCAAAGCAAATATCATTTTGGTACAACAAAATATTTAATTTATCATTAAAAGTGATGAGCATCTCTGAATTCCCCTCCTGCAGGCTTGATCCTCTAAATATTTTGTCTCCACTCCTCGACTTCAAATGACCATTGCTCAATCCAGTCACCAGGGACTTGGACACAGGCTGCAGGAACCAGTTTCCTCTCTGGGTCAAACCTATCACCTCCATCTACAGCCCCGCAACCTCCTCCTTCCTCTGGGAGTGGGCTATTGAAGTGCAAATGGATCTAAACTAGCCATGAATAAATTTGGGCTGGAAATTACAAGAAGCTTTCTAATTATCAGAGCTATGAACATCTGAAAGGACCTCTTGAACAAAGCAAGATGGTTCTGGTCGTTGTGGGCATTTGGGAGGCACCAGGGCCATAATTCACAGAGCAAATCTTCAGATTTGCCAGTAGTGAAAATGGTGTGTGTTTTTTTACATATTTGTGTACCTTCAGATAGACTCTTCATCAGAATCACAGACTCATTTAGGCTGAAAAATTACTCTAAAATCATCAAATCCAACCATTCCCCCAGCACTGCCAAGGCCACTACAGCCCATGTCCCCAAGGGCCACATCCACACAGCTTTGAAATTCCTCCAGGGATGGGGACTCCATCACTGCCCTGTGGAGCTGTGCCAGGCCTGGACAACTCTTTCAGTGAAGAAATTTTCCCAATTTCCAGTTTAAACCTCCCCTGGCCCAGCCTGAGGCCGTTCCCTCTCCTCCTGTCCCTGTTCCCTGGGAGCAGAGCCCGACCCCCCTGAGCCCCCTCCTGTCAGGGACTTGTGCAGAGCCACAAGGTCCCCCCTGAGCCTCCTTTGCTCCAGGCTGAGCCCCTTTCCCAGCTCCCTCAGCCCCTCCTGGGGCTCCAGCCCCTTCCCAGCTCCGTTCCCTTCCCCGGGCACTCTTTCTTGTCATGAGCGGTCCAAATCCCACCACAAGCCCATCACAAAGGTATTTTTTCAGGGTAAACCCACAAAGTTTTACAAGTAACTTTGTGAGAGTTTTAACCCTGAAAACCCAGACTCACCCATATCTGCACAAGTCAATTGCTTTTATAGCCAAGTAGGTATCTCAACAAAAAAAAACTCATTCACTTTCAATAGGTGTGAGGCCACTGCTGTACTTCTTTTACCATGGCTTTAAGTGAAGACTTCTTTGAAGACCTAGAAAAATTTAAATAGATTTTAGACCCTGTTCCCCCATAGCTCTAAGGGGAAAAATATTCCCACATGTACATCTGTACACATTTACAGGCATGAAAATGTGTGTGTACACATGACACACACAGACATGAACAAGGATCTCCTACCTTGGGGAAGAATCTGGCTGAGGTTAAAGAAGCAAGCTTGGGCCTGAAATCACACAATGGGTTTTCCAGCACCAAACCCAATGCAAATGTTCATAGACACGTCTGAATCTGCATCAAAACTTAACATTTTTCAAGTGGCTCATTTTATTGTTCCGTAGCAAAGTATTTCTTCTAAGCAGGATCCTTTCTTCCCTTTGAGTGCTCCCCGCCTCTAAAAGCTGTTGAATTGCCTCTTTTTTTCTTTCCATTGCTCATTCCTATAGCAGGAGTGGAATTGATTTTTGATACTATCCATTTTGTTTGTCACAGATCGTCCTCCACTTCCCTCTGCACACTGCTGAAATATCACCCACAAATGATTATTCCTATCACTGCAGCCAACGCTTCGCCTGGGGCAGGGAATTTTCCCGCAGCTAAAAGTGGCTGCGTAATTGAAGGCAGAAAACACCAGCACCTGTAGCCTGAAAATGTTAATAAACTACCAGAGGTCCCAGGAAAGTTAAATATTGGGAGGGATGTCAGAGCCACGGTGTGATTAGTGGAACTGAACGACAAAGAGCACCTGCCCAAGGCGCCGGCACAGGGCGGATCAGTCTCCCTCTGTCATCCCAACATGCCTCCTGC
>JACBWW010000008.1:35280526-35340459 GCA_020086605.1 Lanius collurio | reverse complement strand
GTTGTGGTCATGCCTCCAACACCACCTTTATCTCACCACTGGTCTAAGAGGGCTCTGGCTGCCCACTCTTGGCTTTTGGTGGTCTTCTGACTGGAAAGTATTTGGGTACACCATTTGCAGAGATGGTTCATTTTGTTATTATTTTGGGGGGGGTGGTTGTTGTTTGGTTGGGTTTTTTTAAGGGACCTTTTCTTAGCAGGCAGGGAAAGCATGTCTGAACATTCAAATGGATTTTCCAACCTGTAGCATAGTTCAAAGCCAAATCCCACAGTGGTCAGCAGTCCTTCTGCTCAATCTGGGATTTTAGCACTTACAACATCCATTTTAGCACCATGCTGCTCCCCTAGAATGCAGCACTAATGGATTACTGTGCATTACGTCCCTCATTACTGCTTAAATATTTATCAGAACATTATGTTTTTAGTGGCTGGGGGAAAAGAAACAATCCTGCCTTTCACCATACAAAAGGGTTAATTACAAACTGGATAAATCTCCATAACTTAAAAATTGATAAAACAGATAGAGAGATTAACAGGACAATGTGTTATTTACAGCTAAATAAACATTCAGCTACATAATCCCAGTCTGGGATTTCCCCATAGGAAAAACAACCAAAGTCAGTATTTCGTATCAGTGGTCTACATTTCACAGCAGTGAAAATAACAGAGAAGGCTGGTTTACATTGTCTGAAAACAAAAAAGTTGCTCATCCAAGGCAGCTTCCTGCCCTGGGGCTGGTGCTCTTGGAAATATTTGGAGGCATTTGTTAGGAGCAGATTTTCTCTGGCCTCGAACTGAGCGTGCTCAAGGCAGTCATATCTCCACCTTGCCCTGCTGTGTGCCTCTCTCCATCTTTTTCAACATTGAATCCTGAATTTTAAATTTTTCTTCTTCAGTCCACACTTCTCTAAAAACCAAGCTAACAAGGTGTTTCCATGGGTATCTGTCAGACCTAAAATCAAGTACCACTAGAGACAAGCATAGGTACATGCTCCAGAAGAAAAAAAAGAAAACAATGTTTAACATGAAACGAAACAGTCTCTGTTTGCATTTCAGAAGGAATTACTTCCCTGGTTCCAACCCAGAACCTACCACCATCACTTCCATCACTGCAGAGGTCCCCATGTTGCACCCATGTAACACGCACATCACCATAACGACGGGCTTATTTACAATTAAAAACCTTACTTAAGTTTGGGTTCTTCAGCAGACAAAAGACACCAGAACACCCAGTTGTTTGTGGAATTCAGCCAATGTTTGTCTCATAAAATAAGTTCTTAAGGTAACTTATACTGGCACTGTGAAATATTGTTCATTATAACGGAGCAGCTGAGATAATGTTGTTTTCTAATTTCCCTTTCTCAGTCAGAAATTAAATAAAAAGTCATGTCTAAATTACAATACTGGATTGAACGCAGACAAGGACCCCATGCGGGGAGCTTATGATATATCCTTCCCACGTTTTATAGCCATTAAAAAAGATTATAGGATTTTTTTTTTCTTTTCTTTTAGGCCATTTACATTTGTTCTGAACTCTCACTGTGTTTTATTTGAAGCTCTTAAAAGTGCCAATGTACATAATAAGTCAATCAAGAAGTTAAATTAAGAAAAAAAACAAAAACATATTGACTTGTCTATACCAAACATGCACTTGGAAATCTGAACTCTGCCACCTAATGACTTAGGTGAATAAATATTACTGAGCAGGGGTGGATGGGTTGTTCTGCTTGAGGAAGTACATTTATAATGTGATTAAGAGGTCTTCTCATACATCTTAACACAACCCAAATAACGGGGTGCTTTGCCCCACCAAAGCAGCCACTAATGTCTGCAGAAATGCTATATGGTGGCTGGACTCCTAAACTTGGTTTACAGCCTCAAAAAAGGTCTCTGTTGCAATTTGTCTCAGCAATGCCTGTTTTACCCCATGTCCACAGCCAAATACCCCAAACCCCTCTGTTGCTCTCCCTTTGCTACCTCCCTGCTTCCCCCAGGCCTCAGACTCCTCCTGCACAGGGCTAAACCATAGCAATTTGGTCTGCAATTTTTGGTCTGCACAGGGCTAAACCATAGCAATTTTCCAGCTGCTTTCTCAGCCATCTGACAGCCACCCACCATGCTGTGCCCAGGTTTTCACTACTCACCCTGCTCTGGCTCTCATCTCCTTCTGGGAATACACAGTGCCTCTTTCCCCACAGAGCCTCTGAGTCATTCAAGGTCATCTGCTGCTGCTGCTGTTATTTTGAGCCTGTAAAGATTTTTGACAATGCAGAAATTGGTTCTTCATTTTTAAGCCAGTGGATTTTCTCTTTTTCTGCAGATTTTCAAAGCCAAGCCTCTCCCCTCACTCAGTTTAAAGAATATTTCACGAATCCTTCTTCACTTAGGCAGGTCATCTGAGAGCTGGTGGCGTCAAAGAACTTTGAAGCAGGCTTCTCACAAGGCTTCATGAGCTCAAGGTGGGATTTATCTCACTTTCACACTTGAATGACATCTCAGACCAGTCAGCTGGGCTCTCTTCCAGTCCACGAAGAGAAAGAGGCAACTTCAGGGACAGATTTACCCCACCAAATCGAATCACTCTTCACAAAGCACCTCTTTCTTTCCATTGACTAGGAAGACATCCCACACTACCAGGCTGGCCCTGACTATTTAGCTTCAGAAACGTGGGCACTTGGCCTAAGTTTTCCAACATAACACAAAGATAACTCTGCTGTTGGAAGTGTGATGCCTTGTACCGAGCACACGGTAACTGCACAAAGCCCTCACATGTCAGCAAGGTCAAGGCACTGGGGAAATTCTGGCTGCTTTTATTGCATTGGTCCTTTACTAATATCTCACACCATAAACCTGATGCTTTTACTGGAGTTTGATAACGTTTGCTTCACTCCTTCTCTGTCCTCGTGAAGTGATTTCTGTGTTTTGCTCCAAAGGAGGCTGCATTCCAGGGGAAGGTGAAGCGCTCCTGCACCACGGATTCCTGGACCTTGTTCAATAAACATAAAACTTTAATATTGTATTTGGATTGCTGCAAATGGAAGGTGCTGCGTTACCCTAATGCACTTTCTGGGAACATAAGCCCACTCTATACCTCGGGACTCAATTAATTAAACAACATTAAACACAGTACAAGGTCTTCCTCCCAGCAGCAAAAACACCTGCACTTCATTGCACAACTTGTGCCTCTCCTGATAGCTACAGAGATAGCTAAGGCCTCATCCAGAAACTGTTAAAGTCCATGGAAGGGTTCCCATTTACTTCAGCAGGGCTTGGATCAGGCACCAAGGCGACATTGTGAGGATAATCAATTTGGAAAGTAAAGCACAATTAATTTACAACTGAGAAAGCTTGGAATGAGATAGTTGAGCTCCAAACCCTAGACTTTGAATGTCTTGGTACAGTGTGAACCAAAGGTAGTGAAGGACTTTGTGATTAAATAGCTGTAAGTTTTCTTCTCTCACTGAAACATGACAGTCCCTAACTCCAGTACTGTTCAGCTCTTCTACTAAGCAGAAGATGTTTCAGTCCTTAGAGGAAGCTTTTAATGTTAATCCTTTGCAAACACACTGATTTTCAGTTCTTTAATTCCTCTGTCAACAGGTTTTAGTAAACAGTGACAGTAGGAAAGATTAATTAACATAATTTTAAAAGACTGTCAGACCAACCAATGAGTTGTCTGGTCACCTCAACAAATAATTACTATCTGTGCCTGATTGATAGGTCAAGGAGCAGCTACGATGGTACCAAAAGTGAGATTGATTCATTTTCTCTAGACTAGTCCCTGACCCCACTAACCTGTGGGGATACAACATAAGGTGGCATAGAAGCAAATACTTCATCCAAATGTGTTCCTTGAGTCCTGTTCTTTTGATCTGTTTGCTCCTTAATGAGAGCTATGAAACCACCAAAACCAGAAGGAAACTCTGTACATCTAAGCATTTAAACAGCAAGTCTAGGCTTGGCTCAGATAATTTAGGGGATATGACAATTGGCTTTGCAAAGAGATGTTTTGCACCTCCTGCCACACCTACGTTTATGTAGCAGCGTCCAGCTACAGCCAAGGACTTAGCCAAGATGCTCCTCTCCTGCAGGAAAATGAAGAAATGATGGTCCTTGTGACAGCAATGAACTTGGAAGGAAATATGAAGCAGTATTTCTTTAGATGTTCAGGTCCTTGGAAAATATAGTTACATGTGGTTATGATATGTCCTTCCCCATGACGGGGAGGTTGGAAATAGATGATATTTAATGCCATTTCCAACCCAAACCGCTCTATAACTCTATTTTAGCTTAATTCCATCTTCTTCCCAAGAATGATGTCTGTAACTGGCTATAGAAATAATATAATTTTCATGCATTTCTACCCCAGTATTCACAAGAGGTTCTTAAACCACTGAAATCAGAACGTAAAAACATCTGATAATCTATAGCATCCCTAAGGAGAAATGTTGAATAGAGACTTTTTCCACCTTACAGAATGTCTTAATAAAAGGAAAGAATGGACACAAGGATTTTATTTCAGCTGTGCTATCCCTGTAGTCTGTGGCAGGAATGCACTCTAGGTTTTGAGGCAAATTATATCATTTCTCCAAGACGGCAGCTACAAAATACAGATTCCTATTGATCCCTAGTGGCACAAACTTAAGAAGTCAAAATAGGAGGCAAAACAGGAAGCTAACATCCCAGACACACAGTGAAATGGAGCAATGCAGGGTAGGAGGCTGTGGAAAACATTTAGCTCTGTGACCTTCCATCTCATTTATTTCAGTCCTACAAAATTAACTCTGTTCCTACTGAACTGAATCGGAGCTTAAAAGAAGGGAACAATTCTCATACATCTGTTTCAGTCACTATCATTTCCAGCTTTTGGGCTGATAATAAAGCTGGAAAAGACCAAGTCACAGGAGAGACTCTATCTACTTTAACGTGGTCACCTGAGGAGCAGGTCATGTCTTCAGGAAACATAACTTCTTGCCAGATCAAAGGACAGGGCTTCCTTAGTGCTTTACTGGTTGCAAAACACTACTTTTATTGCTATGTTGGTAAAATAAATCCTTCATCCAACAGCACAGAGGCTGCTCTAATAGACCCGTGCATCTGAGTGTGAAGTAAAGGATCACACACAGTCCTCAGCAAACCCTGGAAAAATAGGAGCCGAATTGGGAGAGTTCTGTGGAGCTGGTTCATTACACATCCCTGTAGGAGGTTAGCCTGGAAAGGGGAGAAACCAACCCTCTCTGTCCCCACTCCCCTCTCCACTCTGCCTTTCCTCCTCTCTACCATTCCTGCCTTTCTTAATTGTTTTTTATTTCTTTGTCTACGTGTCGTTCTAATAAATGCTGAAAAAAATACGCGTGCCAGAAATCTTGCAGTTAATATATGGCACACAGAGCATTTTGAAACTTTGCTTGTTATATAGCTGTGCATATGAGATCCCTGTTGTCACCTGAAATTTCCTTGGGTCCTTAGAAAAACACTGGAAAATCTCAAAAAAGAGAAGCTGCTTAGGCATTTCTAGTCCGTGTCTCAAATGGTCTGTAAGGGAGAACCACTGAGACAAAACCAAGATTCTTCCTGCACATTCCATCCTTTTTTTCAAGGCAAAGTCTGATACAATTTTCCCACCTCAGTATTCCATTCTTACTAAGATATTTAATATTGAAGAAAACTACATCTAATAATAGCTTCTTACAGAGGAAAATAATGACGAGACCAGGGGGAAGAGCCTTACATGAAAAGAGGGGAGATGTAGATTGAATGAGATAAGGAAATTCTTCCCTGTGAGGGTGGGCAGGCCCTGGCACAGGGTGCCCAGAGCAGCTGTGGCTGCCCCTGCATCCCTGGCAGTGTCCAAGGCCAGGCTGGAGGGGGCTTGGAGCAGCCTGGGACAGTGGAAGGTGTCCCTGCCCAGGGCAGGGGGTGGAGCAAGACAGTCTTTAATGTCTGTTCCTACCCAAAACCATTCCAGGACTGTATTATATTATCCATGGGGCATATTCTCCAGGGAGAAATTGATACCTCACAGGGACAGAAGTGTTCTTGGCTGGAGTAGCCACGCACAAGAGACATTATCAGTGGTGACAATGGTTCTACACCCCAATAAGAGCACCAGGGCTGTTCTAAACCATGACTCCTTAGTAATCATCTCTGTATAATCTGTAGATGCACAGGTGATCTGTAGACTGTAGATGCACAGTTGATCAAAAAACAAAAGCAGTGCTCAGAATTTCCCATGACCTGTATGAGTATCAGGTACAGTCTTTCACCACAAAGGTTTTCACCATGCAAGTATTCATGACAACCTGAGATGCTACCAAGACCCAAACGACCAAAACAGAGACATTTCTATCTTTCTTTACAGTATGTTCCAATATATCTTTTAATTTCAGTGTCTTAAATTTCCCCGTGTGTCAAACTCAGCTTTGCTTTTCATGTTGATTATTGTTTGCTCAGATTGCTCAGCCTCTTCTATATGGGAGCCATCTGCTGTTTATAAAGCTCTCTTACAGTCAAGTTTCCTGTAAAATACAACAGCTTTATTGGTATTTTTTCTCTTTTTCAGAGGCCACTTCTGGGTTTGGTCCTTTAGTTTTGTTTTGATGTTTATTTCCCATTCAAAAAAAAAAGTAATCCAATTTTCTTTGGGCAGTTAGAATCACTGTTGCTGAAGGGAATATAAAAATTTCCATAACCACAATTGTTTTCATCAGTCTGTAAAACAGGAATATCCTGGTGGCAATTTTAACTACTCACAGTGATTTGGTCATTTTGAACAAATACTATGAATATCGCAGTTAGTTAGAAAAATATCATATTCCCTCAGGGTAGATACCAACTAAAAGCAAAGGAAATCAGTCAAAATCTAAACTTGACAAATTAAAATAATTTCTTTAATCGTATTCTATGAGTCTATGATTCCATGAAAATATTTTCTTTAAGAACGGAGAAAAAAAATGTGATGTGAGGTAAAAAATTTTGTCTTAGGTTTCATGAGTGTTGCAGAGTCTTTGAAGAAAAATTTTGACACTCATTCCTTCACTTAAATAAAACACTTTCCTATGGAAAGTTCTGTTTAAACCAGTCCTAGTGGTATCAACATTAAGAAATATCTCCCAGGCAGCTCCTGAAAGAGCAAGAAATAAAACTCTTTTCCTTTTTAACACTAAGGTACTTGTTCTTTCTCCATAAAACATCAAATAATTTAATAATAGGTATTTTTTTAAGTGTTTTCAAAAGTACAGGCAGCTGGAAGCAAGGTTGAATCTTTAAGGAAATTCTATAAATGCGTATTTCAATACATAAAACATCTATAACAGAGCTAACTGCAGTAATATTTCACTAGTTTGCATGGACTTTTCAGCTATAAACATGACCTTTGCCTTATCATGTTTAAATCTGTCATGGATGTCAGATATTGCCTTCTTAAGTGGACTCAACTGTATTACAGGCTTCTGTGGTAATGCTGGGCTGAAGTGTATCTCCATTTTATGTTCTTAAATATTCATAAGAAGCTTTGCAACATTAATATCTTAGAAGGCTTACAAGAACACTTAAATAATGTGTCTTACCTCCCTTCGCCCCTCCCAAAAATGTCCCAGTCTTTTCCAATTTGTGTAATGCATTGAGCCATTTTAATAATTGTTTGGGGATTTATTCCGTGGTTCTGGAGTTCGCTCATAGCCAGTGTAATTATTATCTCCACTGGTCTTATCGTGTGCTAATCCTGCTTGTTTTACCAGCAGAGGAGACAAGATTTGAGAGCATGAGGCAAGGGTTTTGCCCTGGAATTACACCCTATGGGTCCCCCACTGCCTCGTCTCTACATAAGAAATGGAAATAAGAATAAAATTGGAATAAAAATTAAACCTTACTCTAGCAGAAATATTTTTAATGTGAGGCAGGTGAAGCAAAGTACTTATTCTGTGATTGTAACCAAAATTATAGATGGTGGAGGTTTAGCCATATTCACATAAAATCATCATTTATTTAGGCCTTATTTGATCTAGCTGCTTTAAATAATTTTTATCAGGTCATTGCAGGAATGTGTGTATGTATACATATGTGTGCAGAGATCATTTAATGCATGTTGAAACCATAACAAATCCTGCACCAGGCACAGTCTCTATAAATTAAAGTTTGCTTTGAGATATGTCATTAACACAACTTTTTCCCACAGATGTAATTGAATTCCCAACTATGGAATTAGAACAACCCCCAGAAGTTTTCTGTGCACACTTCTAGGATAATACAGATTTTCTGGGAGAAATATTTAAGCTATTCTCTTCTAATGCATTTGACCTTGTTTTCCTGACAATCTTGGATGTCTTTTGCACAACAGAAGCCTATTCCTACAAATTCTGCATTTCACACAAGTACATTTCCCTTACTGCTCTAGCCAAACCTCTCTCTGAACTTTCAAAATTAAGCACATGAGGGCTGTTCACCAAACACATCACGGCCCGAGTTTGCCATGATGAGCTTATAGGATGTTAAGACCTGCTTTCTACTCCTGCTGGCTGATGTTACCAATCTGCTTCCCGCCAAGGGGCAATATTTCAATGAAAAACAATACAGAAAGTATTTTCATCACAATTTTATCATCGTGCTGCGGTTCCAGGGAGCCCTCTCTCTCATTCACCAGCCACAAGCAGCAAATAACCCCAGCAAGCTGGTGTGCAGGAACGTGCCTCACTCCCTTATCTCTGTTTTTCGGTGGTGTTTACATAAATGTAACTCAAGGCTACCATTTGCAATTCAGCTTCTCACTGTTCTTATCCAGGCCTGCATGAAAATGCACACAGAGCCCCATGCTTGCAATGGTGTAGATATGTGGGGATCCAGAGGATGGATCAAGGAGGTGGCCTGGAAGTAGTGAAAGCTGGGCTAGATAAGGTTTGGAAATGAGTTATGGGGCAAAGCTGGTCATTCATGTGTGGGCAGGAGGTGAGGGGAGGGGATTCTGCCCCTGTGCCCCGCTCAGGTGAGACCCCACCTGCAGAGCTGCCCCAGCCCTGGGCTCCAACAGCACAAGGACCTGGAGCTGCTGCAGCCAGTGCAGAGGAGGCCCCGGAGCTGCTCCAGGGCTGGAGCCCCTCTGCTCTGGAGCCAGCCTGGGACAGCTGGGGGTGCTCCCCTGCACAAGAGAAGGCTCCAGGGAGAGCTCGTTGTGATCTTTCTAGTACTTAAACTGTGCTTACAAGAAAGACAGGGACAAATTTTTAGCAGAGCCTGTTGAAATATGAAAAGGGGTGATGGTTTTAAACTGTGGGGTTGATTTAGATGAGATACAAGGAAGAGGTTTTTCACAATGAGATTGGTGAGGCCCTGGCACAGGGTGCCCAGAGCAGCTGTGGTTGCCCCTGCATCCCTGGCAGTGTCCAAGGCCAGGCTGGACATTGGGGCTTGGAGCAGCCTGGGACAGTGGAAGGTGTCCCTGCCCATGGCAGGGGGTGGAATGAGAAAAGCTTTAAAAGGCTTTTCCAACCCAAACTGTTCTATGATTCCCAGCTTCTTGTGGTTTCTGTGGATTGGGATGCACACTTTGGCCAGTTCTACTCAATGTAGTTCAGGTTGAGATTGCAAAATGTCCACCAGAAGTGAGATAGAAACAGAGGGTGCTGCAGAGCCAAAAATGCACTTCACAGCAGGGTAAGCTCAGTGTCAAGCTGGATCATCCACCCAGCATCCCAGGGCATACTTTGGAAACTACGTGGGTGCCCTGTGAGACAAGAAGAACTCATCTGCCTTCAGGTCCCCATGGACACTAAATGCACTTGAAGTAGGAGATTTTCAGGAGGTGTCAATCAGAAGGCACCACAACAGAGTTAATTCACCCTGGCAAAGCAGAAGCCCTTGAGGACATGGGAAAATTTACCCCAACCTCACCTGCTCTGCATTTCTTATTGCCAGTCAGCAGAGGAGGATTCAAGTGTTACTGGGTCATGCCAGACTCCCTTGTTGGGGTGAGCAGCACTGTCCATGTCCCTTGGTGGACAGAGGTGTGCCCTCATTCCTAGGGGGGCTGTGACAGGCTGCATGCTTCCCTTTCTTTTATTCCCATAAATAACAGGAAGGCTGGGAAACAGCACAATGCCAGAGGCAGAAAAGAGGGCACAAATCCCTATTTCTCTAGCACAGCTGGAGTGGCTGATTGAAAAACTCATACAACCTACCTCCACTATTCAAACTTTGGGGTGTTAAATCCAAATCTGAATAATCCTGCATGTTTCTTCCTTGACTAAGCACCTGAGCACTAATTACATGCCTGGTTAATTCGGTAATGTACATACATTTCTGGGCTCCCTCTGCTTGTATTGCTCTCTCTCCGCTTCGGGAGATTAATGAGGTGAGGAAACAGAAGATTGTTACAAACCTGCAGCTCGCTGTACCTCCTAAGAAGATGATGGGAAATGTACCAAACATCATGTTATTTTGCTAACACTGCTGTGTACAGTACATAATTATAATTTAGCCGTTGTATTTCTTGCCTATTAGAATAGATGAGCAATGATCCAGGACTACAATGAACAGCACAGCTTCACAGGACTGGTTGCTTGCCATTATGCTGCAATAAGCTGGAGCACATTTTTGTCTAAGATTTTTGGCAAGATCATTCACAGGTAGATTGGTTCTGAAAACACATATTCTTGTGGGTTCACCATTTTCAGTTTCTTTGCTTTCTCTTTGCCTTTGGGATTACTGTTGCCTTTATATTTTTACTTTTGTCAGTAAAGAGGTTTGGGCTGATTCTTCATTTACCCATTTGCTTGAGGATCCATGAGAATTCTGGATGTATGATATCATACTCACAGGATAGTTTTTGTTGGAAAGGACCTGCTAAAGTCATCTAGTCTAACCCCCATGCTGAATGGGGTCCTATTGTGAATGTATGTGAGTTCATCCATGTTTAGTAATTCAATATATGCTCATATGCTGTGTTGAACCAGAGCAGCCACCTGCAGTTACATCCTACATGTTCTTACCACTAGGAGACATAAAAACGGGGTTGAAGTCATAGAATCACAGAAAGGTTTAAATTGAAGGGTCCTTTCCAGGTCCCTTCCTGCAAAGTCCAAAATTTAGTCCAAAAACCACAACATGAGGTTGCTCCAAGCCTCATCTGGCCTGACCTTGAATATTTCCAGAGATGAGGATTCTCCACCTCTCTTGGAAACCTGTGCCAGTCTCACCCTCTCAGTATATAAATGCTTTGAGGTGTTACTTAAGGCACCTGAACCCCAACCAAGCTGACTCATTCTGATATGCAAGAGGAGCTGATGATTATGCTCAAGACTCCTTCTAGATACTTTTCTTTCTCTGTTTTACCTGCTTTCACTCTGTCTTCCTCCCTCTTCCATTTTTTTTTAACAAGGCTCCTACAAACACAGCACTGATGCTGTGCAATTATCCAGTTTTCTCATTTATCAAGTTTTATGCCTCTTAGTTTAGTGCTTACACACTCATTATATTAAAGAAGAAAATAAGTCTAATGAGCCCAATTAATAATCCAAGTAAGACCATTAACACCGCAACAGCCGAGCAGACACAGCAGTGTGGAAGTGAATGCAGTTTAAAGAAGCTCAAGGCAGCGATGTGGGCTGATCACAAAGGCAGAAAAGTCGTATGCCCAGCTGATAGAATCTGCATAAACACTTACAATGGGACCCAGCTGTTGAAATGCAGGCACTGTCTGCCATTCAAGAGGCTCACGGGTGTTCAAGGCACCTTCACGATTAAAAAGGTGGGAAACCTTTCTCATGTCCTCCTGGCAACACTTGGATTTCTTCCTTTGTTTCTGTCCAGTGGATGCTCAGAGGAAACTTGCCTCATCTTTCTTCAATATTACCTCATATTTCAGGCACCCACTCAGAAACTGCCAAATTTCTCATGCATCCCAACCAGAGGTGGAAATGGGACAATAAAATTATGTAAATATCAGACCTGGATTTAAAACCAGCCTATCCCAATCCCAAATCTAGATGGATTTCATACTGCTTTCAAATTCTGAGGCAAAGCAAGCAGTAGGGATACAAAAATTCTGGTCATGTGGTTCAGAAGATACAGACTGAAGATTTAGAGAATCACAGAATCATTGGGGTTGGAAAAGCCCTCTGAGGTTGTCGAGGCCAAGCTGTGCCCAATGCCCACCGTGTCCCCAGCCCAGAGCACTGAGTGCCACATCCAGGTGTCCCTTGGACACCTCCAGGGATGAGGACTCCAACACCTCCCTGAGCAGCCCCTGCCAAGGCCTGACCATGTTTTCTGTGAAGAAATTCTTCCTCATACCCACCAAACCTCCACTAGTGCAGCTTCAGTCTATCTCCTCTTGTCCTGTCACTTGTTGTCTGGGAGAAGGAGGCAACCACCTCCTTTCAGGAGGTTGTAGAGAGTCACTTCTGAATCTACTCTTCTCTAGGTTAAATGAATTTGAAAGTTTAAGATCCAGGCCAAAATCTAATGGATCTTCAGAAAACCAGCATTTTGTTTTACAAAATAACAGCTAAATATCCTGAAATCATCCTAAACTAAACCACAAGAGCTTTCATCTCAACATGAGGAGGAACTTTTTGATGTTGAGGGTGACAAAATCCTGGAACAGCTGCGCAAGGTGGAAATGGAGTGTCCCTTTCTGGAGACATTCCAAACCCACCCAGGTGCATTCCTGTGTGACCTGCTCTGGGAGACCCTGCCTTTGCAGGGGATTTGGACTGCATGATCTCTGGACATCCCTTCCAAACCTAATAACTCTGTGATTTTGTGAAGATATATACCCATTTCAAAAGCCACTGACCCTTTCTCCTCTAGTTAAAAGTTCAAATGACCTCTTTCTTCCACATCCCAATGAAAATATGCTTACCCCATAATGCACAAAAAAAATTGTATATTTACATGGATATGGACACAAATTCATCTCTCTGCCTATGCACAGATTTCTTTTTCCTTCTTCCCTCACTGATATTTGGGGAAACTGCTTCCCTGCTGTATGGCAGTGCACCAGGAGCAGCCCTGTGGCAGCCCTGCAGTATTTCCCCGTGTAACCCAACCCCTTGGTGGGAGCAGAGAGGGCTATCAACTCCCTTTGATTAACAGGGTGGGTATGCCTGACATTCACTTACCAGAACAGGGAAGATAACTTTGTAGACCACATTAATGGGGATCTACCTCCCTTGCTCATTGATGACATTGAGCCTTACCATGTGGGGTTTTAGGAGCAGAGTAATTCCATCGTCTGCCTTTGATTACATCATAAATTGACACCTTGCCAAGTTATAAAAACATGGTTTTAGTCTGTGGAGGCCAGGGCACTTCAGATGATGCCCTCTCTCATTTGCTGGGTCTTGTGCCACAGCAGAGCTATAGATCACATCTGTAATCCTGTGGAGTTCATTATCTCCTAATGCTATTTGCTTTTTTAGATCATTAGAATGAAACTTGACCTGACCTGTGAACTATGAAATTGATTGTTGCCTTTAAATGGTCAACAGCCCATTTTCTAATCGATATACCAAATAATTTTATACATATTTAAATTATATATAACTTTAATGCTCGTTAAATTTATCTGCCACTTTCCTTCTATAGTTTATTTCGCATGCATCTGAAACATGGATGGTGCTTTTACTACTTGGTGGTACCATTTAGAAAAAAAGGAGGAAGAAGTAGGATGACACAAATAAACTCTGGCCTGAAACAAAAAGCTGAGGCACTGAACATGAGTGCAATTCCGCTCTGAAGGCTTTTAAAACATATCCTAGTTTGGGCTGTGGTTTCAGATTAATCCATTTCATGATGGCTGGGAAAAAAAAAAAAAAAGAACCCAAACCAGAACAGAGTTTTGTTGTAATCATTCATGTTTGAATAAAGTTTGTGGCTTCTGTTCCCTGCCTGCCACTTTGCAGAATGAAAAACAATAAGACTTGAAGTAAAATGTTGAGGTACACTCAGGACAGAACTGGATCCAATGAGAAGGGAAGTTTCTGAGATTAGTGAGGTTGTTTCTGGTCCTGGGGAAACTCTGTTTAATGGTTTGGGTCTACTGGGGCTTTGACAAAGTTTATAAAGGGATGGGAAATATCATCCCTGGCCACCTTACAGAGCACTTAATTTTTAAGTAGATATAATAACCTTGCTTATGCTCTGATGATTTTTGGAAGTTCTCCTCTGGGCATCCTTTTGCATCCTGCCTTTGCTATGTCTTCTAAAGTAACTTGGTGTCTTCATGCACAAACTCCTGTGGGGCCCCATTAACAGCCTAGCTTCTCTGCCTTTTCAGCCACACAGTGGAACAGAGTTTACTTGTTTGCAAATTCAGAAAAGAGGGGGGAAAAAGGGGTCTCCCACCTCAAAATGCTTCATCATTTGACCCAGCCTGTCCAGTCCTCTCAACATCTCTGCATGTCTAGAAAATACACCCCACCATCCCAAAGGTTCCAGTTTGGGAAAGAAGTAAACTCAGATGCCCACAGCCTCACGTTTCTTCTCTTATCCATGTGAGAGAGAGACATGAAAGAGTAAAATCCATAAACTCTGTCTATTACATGGGAGATGACACCCAACAGCAGAAACCTAGAATGAAGAGTCATAGAATAGTCACAGAATCAAGAGGGGAGTCGTGATCTGTGAAATTACTCAAGGGTTTAAAATTTTGGTTTCATGATTGTGGAAAAGTCCTGTCATCACCTTCACTATTTCCAGTGAAAAAAAAAGGTGTATTTGTCCCTCTTAAAGGCCTCTGAGGAGGAAGTAATCAACTTTTGTAACTCATTTAAAGAGGAAAAGCAGAGCATGCTACTACAGATGACCATTAATGATGCACAAAATGGTTCTTCAGTGGAAGGGTCATTCCCTGCCACCACACCAGCCAATCCTTCTTGTAATGTGTGAGGTTTTCTGTACTGCTCAAGCAAACTTCTAAAAATACTCAGGCAAAAAGGGAAGCTATCTCATGTATTCCCCAAACCATAGTCTTACTCGGGCAATCACAATGTGTTTTCACCCAAATTAATTGTTGAAGGAAAAAGTGGGGAAAATACCTCGCTCTACTCCCTGGCCTGCACCCTCTGGCCTTGCAGAAGGAGTGGATTTGTGACTTTTCCACTGAGGATCCAGTCAACACCACTGCCCACAACAGCATCTCTCTGTTCCTAGTCATCCCCAAGACATCTCCTGGCCTTGAGAAGACTGTCTGAGAAAAGAATAAAAAATTAACTAACAAAATTAGAAATCAGCACAGAGCCATTGAAGAGAACAAACCTCCAAACCATTTGGAATGATTTCCCTGGATTGCTACTAGTCAGGCAGGACTTAATCTTCTAGATGTTCTTGTTTTTGAGAGTAAAGAGACGTGCAGCACTTATCTAAAATTAAAATGGTGAGCAGTGAAAGCCCTTGCAGGTACAGGGATCTTATCTGCATAGGTCTCTGCCTTGTTTCTGCTATCAGCCCCTGCTTGGCACTGAGCAGGGACTGTTTGGGGAGGGCGGTGGGGAGAAGCAGGAGCTTTTTCTGTGATACTGTACCTGCCACTGCTGCATCCAGCAAATGGCACCTTTTAATACACGGTCATTTTTATTTATATTCCAGTTTTATCAAAGCAATGGGGCATGCGATAGGCTGGTAAATAATTAATTAATTTCCCAAAGTCGCCCAGTGAAAGAGATGACAAGCCCTGCCATTTATACTTCTATGAAATGCCAGATGAAGTGAAGACGTCAGCGAGGGGGGCAAGTCGCTGGAAACAAAGTGAATTAGAGAATATCTTTCCTTCAGCAAGACAAATTTATGTGGGGTAACCATGCTTTGCTGGGGAAGCCAATTGGAAAAGAGTGATAGAGGCCCAGCTACTGAAGTTCATCAAAGTCATCTGTTTCAGGTAAGCTCATTTTTCACCAGCCAAGGGGATATTTACCTGGAGTACACCTGTAAGGTACAGCCGACAGATTGAATGGTACAGTGCTTTATTATATTTCACACCCTGATGATTCAATATGATAGGAAAAGAGGGAGAGAAAAACGGAGAGCTACAAAAAAAAAAAAAGAAAAAGCCCTGTCTTCTCTTTGGAGTGCGTTTGTCGCGCTGTTTGGCTGCAGTGCTTAGGCAAACCAAAGGGAAATGAGCAGTGTTTTGCAGTGCATTATGTTTCTGTGAGAGTGTTTAGCTCAAAATAACCTTTTTTTTCTTCTCCTTTCCTTTTTGCAAGTGCCTTCCTAGATTTCTGCAGTGTGGCCACACTACATTGTATGTATGTCCTTAAGTATGCCCACCCAGCCAGCCAGCAAGAGGTGACTTTCCTGCTGGCTCCCCTGGCAGTTCTATGCTCCTGCTGGGAGAGCACAGATGCCTTCAGCTGGGCAAAGAGCTGAAATTCCTCTGAATTTGCCTGAATTTGCCTTACACCTTCCTCTTTTCAAAATGTGAATCCTGCTTGCAGGCCACCTCCCAAGGTCATTCCATTGGAGGGTCATCACTTTGTTGTGCTGCAGACAACCACATCTATCAAGGTTCAAGTAAGAACCTGAACTCAACTTCTATGAGACCAAGAAATAGCATAATTTCACCTGAGTTTGCAAATCTGGCTGTTGCAGTCTCCAAAAAACCAAACACAGCTGTGCCTTGGAAAATAAAGCTATCAGTTGGTGGTTTCAGGTTCTTGGTGAGGGTAATGGGGTTTTGGAGATGGGAAGTTTGCTGTTTGTGCCCACTGCTTCCACTCAAAAAGAAAATGGATGTTTCTGTCAGGTCCTGAAAGAGTGTGGCCACAGCCTTTCTTGTTTGGAGAGCAACACTCAGATTTGATGTACAGTTTCTTATATCTCTGCTTCCCAACAGTCAGACATATTTGCTTCCTGGAAAAGGAGTTTATCACAGCAAGTCTGGCTCAGAGGCCAAAGTATGACAGATAATGCCAAAACCATTTTGCTATGAGATGTCAAATCTTAGCTGAATGAATTCTTCTAAAGAAATTTGTAGTCCTTACAGAAATTATTGTTGTCAGGTACAACTTTCTGGTGTCTGATAATACCTTCATCAGTAACTTTGACATTTAAGGTGTTTGAGCATCTGAATATAGTCTGGTGACAATGGTGCATTGGGAATGATGTGTCATGGAGATCCTTGAGAAAAAGAGGTTTGAGGTTTATTTACATATTCATATATTTATTCTTCTGGCATGGCTGTGACCCTTGACATTTGATTCAGGATGACATTTCAATCTTGGAGCCACAGCCAAAGTTTGCACCAGGCAATCATTTGGCTAGCAGGGTCATATGCTAGAAAGGATAACATCTGGACATGCCAGCCCATCTCCTCCTGCAAACCATTGTGGGGCCATGGACCATATGGTTTGAGAAGGCCTACAAGCTACCTGGCTGAACCCATAAAAACAGTGATGCCTCATTTTAGTCCAGACTGACACTGATATCCACTTGTGCTGAACATGGGACTCTGTTGCCTGGGACAGGGATTCTGGCAGGCAGCAGATACCAGCAGGGCAGAAGGACAGTGATGGAAAGGGGACATCGAGTCTACTTTTGCTGGCAGCACTGAAAACATCTGAAAGCTGTGCAACTGTGCCAGGATTTGCCCTCCAAATGGGGAAATAAATAAAAATGCAACTTTAAACATGTAAATGTCCAGATCTGAAGGACTCTTACTCTAGAGCCTAAGCATCTCCAGATTCCAGATGAATTAGAGAGCATTTGGGATTGTCTAGGGAATATCCTTCTGCACTAGATTTCTGCTGGTATCGTTTGTCCTTATGAAGGAGGTAGTTTCTTCTAGGCTCTAAGGTACGCCTATTTTTATTCCTTTTAGGAAAAAGAATCCTTCAATAAATTAGCATGCCTTTAAAATGATAATACGGTCTATAAAAATTATTGTGATTCATATCAGAACACATAATGATTTAACTAATCAGTCATTAATTAAACAGGTTTTTACCTGCGGGGGCTGCAAGAGTTTAATAATTTAAGCTGACTAAATGTTAGCACTACCCAGGCATAATTAGAGCTGTGGGGAAAGTTTCACAAATACAGCAAAGCTGGCTACATTTCATGCTATTTACTGAGAGCAGGCAGCAATCTGCCAGCAGAGCAGACTTTTCAGTTCTAAATGAGCATGTTGCCACGACAGAATGACTGGGAGGGAATTGGTCTAAGGCTGTCAGTCAACATAAATAATAAAAGAATCCCTATTTCTACAACAGTTTAAATAGAATCATAGAACCACAATATGGTTTGGTTTGGAAAGGACCTTAAAAACCATGTAGCCTAACCCCCTGCCAAGGGCAGGGACACTAGACCAGGGTGCTCCAAAGCCTTTCCCACCTGGCCTTGGACACTCCCAGGGATGGGGCAGCCACAGCTTCCATGGGCAACCTGTGCCAGGGCCTCGCCACCCTCACAGAGAAGAATTTTTTCCCATCATCACATCTAATCCTACCTTTAGCAATTTAATGCTGTTTCCCTTTGTCTTGTGATATTCCTGGTACATATGGCCACCCTCATTGCAGAAGTTGTTGCAAGATTGACCCCTCTGTTATGAGTTTGTGTTTCAAGCACATCCTTGCAGAAGTCTTAGTACATCAGGGCTCAGTGGAACGGCTTCTGTTAACAGAACTGTGTGGCTTCATCTTTCAAGAATGGAGATGATCTTCGGGAGTCTGGACTCTTCTCTCTGGCACCTACATGGACATATTTTTTCCCACCTTTAAGTCCCATTTTGCACACCAAACTGTAACCTTTTCCTGTTTTGAGATGCCTGAGTGCTGCATTTGTGCTCCAAAAATGCTTTGTTAGTGTGAAGTATTATCAGCAAACAACTTTGCCCTTCAGCACGAGGAACTTGTAGGGGTCCAGTGAAGAAGATAACACCTGCAGGAGGTCATAGGTTCACAGACAGGCCTAAAATTTCTGAATCCAGATCTTGAGTGGTTAAGAAAAACAAGGATGTGATGCCTGTGTATTTAATACTCAGGACCTAGAAGAGAAATTCCTTGGTCAAAGCAACAACGTGGAGAAGGAATTCTTTGTTCTATGAAAGGTTAATGTACCTGGGTAGCAGCCAAGAGCGTTTGCATGCAGAGAGATCATTAATCCATGCAGTAATAATTTGTGAAATAAAAATCAATCTTGGAAAGAAGGCAAAGCCTCTAGTTCCAAAGTAATGGACTGCCTTTTGCACTGCATCTCGTTAAGCAAGACCCAAATACATAATGGGCTCCATTTCCATGCAAGGCTTCTCTGCAATCCAGAAAAACTAATAGCAGCTCTAAACAAACCCTGCCACCTTTCAGGCCCTGCAATTGCAGCTCAATTAACATGGCAGTCCCAGCCATGGCAGGATAGTTTCAAACAGCCAAAGCTGCAATATTTATTTCAGGTTAAGAGGAGAGCTCCTGGACTGATGGGCCAGACCAGCAGACATGCCCGGCAACATCAGCTCTCAGTGAGGCCATCAGATGAACAGGGTGAGACCCTCTTGGAAGGAGTTTTAGGGGGTCACAGCAGGGTCTGAGCTCCTCTCCACTTGGAAGGAAAAAGGGAATGCAGAGAGGGCTGCAAGATGTCCCATGGACATGTTCCCACCACCCCAGAAAAGCTCACCTATGCCTCTCCTGCTCCTGTTCACTCAAGAGGGAAACCATCTGGGATTGAACACAATCCCCAAAGAGCACTTGGTCCCTCAGGCAAGACTTGGTCCAAAAGCTGCCCAAATCTGTTGTGCATCCCTACAGGTAAATAAAACAAGATGAGAGACAACTGGAAAGGAAAAGCGGGCTTACCTATGGAGCAGAGAAATCTGTAAAATAATATGTTTCTTTGAAGAACAGCCCACAAGCTCCTCTGCAGAGGAGGAATGGGGTCAGATTCATTCCTCAGTTCAACACAAAATGAAATACCTTTTTGCTTTCAACCTGCTCGCATGAGTTAAGGTGATATCAAAGCTCCTGTGCTGTAGGCATCTGATTTCTGCCAGGATCCCAGAAAGAAAAACCATGCTTTATCACTTGCTCCTTAGGTTGAAATCTGTCCCTTTCACCCTTTCCCTGCCTTCCAGGTGCCTTAATTTGAATTTTCTGCTTGGGCTGGACAGATTTCCTAGAGACTGTCACCAGCAAGGTGGGTGGCATCTGCTGCTGATTCCAGTGAGAGGGAAGACAGGCAGGCTCACTGCCAGGCTGCAGCCCAGCCCCGAGTGTGGAGGTGTCACTCTGTAATACTGACAAAGTACAAAATCCAGTCCCAATAATCCTCTTAAGTCAGACAAGAAAATAACCGGTGTGATTGATAACCCAAAGACAATCAAAGTGTTAAGGATTTAGGGAAGGCACCATACATACAGAATATTTCCAGGAAGAGCCACACAGCTTAAGGGACTGTTTTATTTGGATTTTTTTTTCCATTTTGATATACTAAAAGAGGGGGAAAATAAGAATCATCACTTGAAAATGCATTGAGATCAGAGACTGGTTTACCATTGGCTTGGATTGATTTGCAGTCGGCTTTTAAGGAGAAAAACAGAAATATCAATTAACAACAAAGTAATCATTACAAGTAAACAAAGATGATAAAGAATAAATTAGAGAAACACTGGAAATCAATGTCATTCAAAGAGAGAAAATCAGTTGAGTCCAGTTCAAGGAACAAGAAATTGAGCAAAATTAGTGCAAAGAACGGTTGGCTTGGGGTTTTTCCAGTGTGTTTCAGGTGGTGGAAACTCCAAAAGGTGGATCCATGTCCTCAATGGGTTCAGGTGCCACCAGTCTGTCAGCTCCCCATTTGTGCCTGGCAAAGTGTGATTCCCTCATGGTTTTGTTTGCACAGCAACCTGAGAGACTGGATATTTGATTCCCACTTTAATTAATGATAAATGAACATCCCAGACTCTTCACTCAGCTGTGTAGGTGGTGTTTTCAGATGTGCAAGGTGCCTCAAAGCAATGAATGGTAGAGAGCCAGATATTCATCCGTGCCTACTGCTGTAGAAATCTGAAATATCTGAAACACTGGTGGAAATACCATGTTGTCTCACGTGATACTCCTGGTGTTGCAGCAGAGCAGTAGGAGGCTTTCAGCTCTACCAAGAACTTTTTCTTCCCAGAGTACAGCAGAATTAGGTTAACATCATTTTGATAGCCCAAATATTTTCCATAAGTTTGAAAATAAAATATCCCTTCATTTTCACATTTTCAGACTTCCTGCTATCCTATGGGGTTCCTTCCACAGCCAGATTTGGCTCAGATACAAATAATTCAGGGGAAAACCAACTAACCAACTAAACCAAAATAAAAGCAAAAAATGTATGAAACTGGCAAATAACTCCATCAAACAGTAAAACCACCTCAAGATACCTTTTGAAGAAGTGACAGAAGATCTATTTTGAAATTTTTGAAATCAGAGTTGAGCCCTGCTGGGAGATGGTTTGCATCCTGTTACTTTCTCCAACCAAGACTGTCCAGTTTTAGTGTTCTGCTGTGACTGCTCTGTGATGCAGCCAGAGGGAGGGGAGAAGAGCACCCCACCAGAAATGTCAGGTGTGCAGAATGGACTGCCTAACCTTAATAGAAGATGGAATAAGATGGTCCTCACTTCCCAGCTGACTTTCCAAGTCATTCTTCAAAGACAAGGAAATCTTCTGGTAAGTGAATAACCTTGTCCTTTAGTCAGGTGGTAGCTCAAGGTCATCTCAAACCACTGCTGGGATAAAAAGGGGCATTTTCCCCTTCTGCTACATAGCAGGATAACTTTGGTAGCAGGCAAAAGGGGAGAGTTGGCACTTCTGATGTTACACTCTCAGTTCCACAACTCAGGTCACTTGCTAAAACTGGGAATATTTTTCCCCAAAAAGGATGGACTGCTAGTGTTTTGTTCACCTGGACTGCATTTCTTTCATGGGACACAGCCCAGCTGTCTTGAAGAAGTTACCAACGTCAAGCTCCTGGGTTTGGAGAGGCTGCACAGCCTTTGGCCCTGGGCAGTGCTCCCAGGGTCGTTCTTGCCTGAGGGAGCTTGAGAACTCCAGGATGGCACCCAAGGGCAAATCCCTCTTTTATATATATATATATATTCATATGCATATATACATATATATATATATATATATATATATATAAACAGTTTTTTTAACATAACTACTGCACGCATAATTCTTCACATTAATCCCACCCCTGGCACAAATCTTCTGTCTCAATCTTCCTATTTTTCCCCTGTCCACACTCTGACATCCATTAAATTCTCAGTGTGCCCAAAGCTTACCAATACGGCACACTGCTTTATCCAGTGGCGTCAGTCCATCAATAAAGCTCAGCTGTTGTGTTTGTCTGCTCTCCTGCATTTTCGGATTACCGTAAATTATGTGGATGCTGGAGCCATGTGTCACACCAGGGCCTGAGGTCTGTGTCGGATTCCCTGTGCCCCAGCAACACTGGAGATGAGGCAGGAGAGAGGCTTTCCCATCATTTCCAGGGAGGCACAAAGACACCACTGGCAAAAAAAGACAAAAAAAAAAGAAGTAGTGTCTGCTAAAACTCAGCCTGGCTGGGAGGGGATGAGAACATGAACGGCATCTTTCTCCTTGGCTGTGACTTTCCACTCATCTTCTTTCTTTTCTCACTCCAGAATGAATGCACAATTAAAACACAATCAATCTCTGTGACATTTCCAAAGTGTGCAGTCAGTGTACCAGCTTCTTTCGTAGCCTTGGCTAGAGCCCAGATTTCTTGGAAAAAAAAATTAGCTCTTGACTTTCCCCTCAGAGAAACTCAAGATTAAAGGTTGTCAAGTGGGGACAAATCAAGCATCAAATTTGTTGTCAACAAATTAATGTTCTGAAGAGACTTCTCTGAGTGACTCTTTTCAGGTTTAGTAGTAAGCGGGGATGGTTAATTCTAATGGTAGCCAGTGATTTGCATTCAATAGCTCTGTGTAATGTGGGAAAATAGAGCATTTTTTAATAGAAGTGACTTGTTACACATTCCTTTATCAAAAAACAAGAGGAGTGAGAGGTGAGAAACCTATTAGATGAAAAGTCTCTTGTTTGTGCTAAGAGAAAAAAAAAAGGTGTTCCCAGTTTATAGTTTATTTTATTTGTCATCTCAACACAGACAGGAAGAAAAATATCAATATTTAAGACTACCTCTAGCAATTGTGTATTTTGTTTTTCTATTTATACACCCTCAAGGTGCATAGAGGGTTATAGCAATGCCTCAGGTCACACTCATAATAACGGGAACCTCACTTTTATTTTTTTTCCCCCATCTCTCTTTAAAACAACTCTATTAGTACTGCGCAAGCTACCTTAAGCAGCATTTGACATATACAAACTGTTGCCTGTAGGTTGCCTGTTTGTTTGATTTTCTGCAGTGTGAAGGTTGAGTTGAGTCATTTTGCACCCAATTACTTTGCAGTAAATTTGTCGGATGATTCTTGTCGTGCCGTATTGATCCAACGTGTCACCTTGAACTTGTTTATTGACACATCAAATTCCGAAGGCAGCCCTGTTCAATTTACCACTTCCCAATTATGGCATTTATATGATGTCACTGAAGCTTCTTGTCACGTTCAGATGAGGCCATTTTCCCCCCTCCACCACCAATCACCTGAGCAGCGGTTGCCATTTTTCTCTGACCTTTCCTGAGACAGATGGTGGTTCATAAAATACATCATTAGCACACATGTCATTTTATCTTGCCTGGATTTTTTAAGTGAAAGGTGCTTTGTTCAACAAAAGACTTTTCAATTTTGTCCTCGGTGACGGTGCTGCTAAATAGGATTTTTATCCTGACACTGGAGAAGGGGGTTCACCCAAGATGGGCTCACCACGGGATTCGTAACATGACACCAGGAGAGCTTCATCCTTGGCCCGACAGAGCCCTGCATCCCCTGATGGTCATAGGAGCTGCATTCATCCCAACATCCCAGGGCCCAGCCTGCTGCTCTGACACCCAAAAAAACAAGGGAAATGGGATGTGGATGTGATGTTTGCCATGATGCTTCACCAATGGCCAGAGATGAGCACGCAGAAGCAACAGCTACTTCCTTTGCAAATTCTTTCATGATTTGTGAGTTTGTGATGCCAAAAAATGCTGACAATTGCCTGCTTTTTCACCCTGAGGTGTTCTGTTTCCTTTAGAACTGTCCTTTCAGCCTCTTGATAACTCAGTACTTGGGCAGGAAGATCATTTGAAAGTACTGCTTTCTCTTAACTCTTGAAAATATTTGATGCCAGTAGTGTTAGAAGTATTATCTGGATAATTTTGTCTCTTTGATTGATTCAGCGACACACTTGAGCCTCGATGTTTATTGAGGCTTCAGTCCCACTACTTGAGTTTGAGATATCTGTGTGGTTTCTAAGAGGAGGTCTGTCCTCTCACACTGAAGAAACTTATGTAACCCAGAAGACAGTCTGGGCCAAGACAGGTTTTTGTTGTTTGAGGCTCCCTAGGGCTGAGGTCAATGTTAAAGACAAATAGAAGAGACATGCACTCTTCCAGCACATGATTCATCACTTGCCAAAACGTGCCTGAGAAAAAAGCCAGGGAAGGGGGGAGAAAAGATACCACAGCAGCAGAAAAGATTATCTTCTTGGCAGTTCCTCAGTTATGATGCCAATGGTGCTTTAAAGTAGCTGGAACAAAAACATTTCCGAATCCAATTTCATTAAATATAATTTCTTCTTCTTACTTGATGCTCACTGTTTTACTTCCCCATTTCCCTGACAGAGGATGTGATCATTCCTGCATCACTAGAACTTAGAAAAGAGCAAACAGCATCTCTAAATTCCTAAACGCCCCAGCTCCTCTCGCTACTCTCTCACATAACAAGTTCAAATAGCTGCTGTTGTTTCATCCCAGCTCAGCAACACTGCTGTGGTGGGGCATGGCAGAGGAGCTGCCTACATGGAGAAGAGAATAAAACCAGCAAATGCTCTCAGGTGGAGACCTTAAATGTCAGGCATCAGTCAGAAGCCAGCTCCTGACTAAAAAACCCCAAATGAAGGGTTATGGGTGGATGATGGGCACCTCCTTGCACTTGTTCAGGCAAAGCATTGGTGGTGTCAGATGTTGCTAAGTGATAAGACAGTGAGATGATTTCTTTCCTATGTGTCCTTGGCAATTCTTGCATTTTGTTCCCATCTTGGACTTGTTGCCCAAGACTGAGGTACTGCTTTTGTAAGAAGCACATATTGTTAAGATCCTTTAAAGAAGGGAACTCTTCCTGCTGCAAAGAGTTTACCTGTGTACCTGTCAACTTTATCCATCTTGTACACAGCTCCCAGTGTATTCTGCTTTTCTGTTATCAGGTAAGCCACACTCAGGTTAGGAACAGTAGTCTCCTGTTCCAAAAGTATTTGTATAATAAGGTACTAAAAATAATTCCTCTTCCTAGCCCTGAAAAGATTCAAAGTCTCTAAGTCCACTGGGCACACTTTGATTGCTGAAAATTTGCTGTACACACCCTCAGATGTAATGGCAGGGGTGGCTGTGGCACAGCCAGATGTTTGCACATGGTTTGCATTCTGACTTGAAACCATCACTGCTTTCTTTACCAGAGGCTTTGCAGATATTCTCCTGCATGCAGGAGACAAAAGGCAAAGGGGGTAATATCCCAATTTCTAAAGCAGGGACTGAAGAAAAAGAGAGGCTGTTCTTGGGACATCAGGTCAAGGAAGGTCTTCTGAACCTAAACCAAAACCTCTGAACAGACAATCAGGAATAGGAAGCCAGGGTCACTTTCCAGCACAGCACCGTGTGCTGGCCTGCCTTGCTGCTCTGATAATTACTGACAGTTCATCAGGTCACCCCTGAAGCCTTTGAGACCTGTGCATACCCAATCGACATCTTGCCAGCGAGAGTGGTTTTGGCAACCTTGATGACCTCCTCTAAAAGTTCAAACTAAGAAGGCCCTTAGAAAATCACACCATCAAAGAATATCCTGAGCTGGAAGAGACCCACAAACATTATCCAGTCCAGCTCCTGGCCTTGCATAGACCCCCCAACAATCCCACCCTGTGCCTGGCAGTGCTGTCCAAGTGCTCCTGGAGCTCTGGCAGCCTCGGGGCTGTGCCCATTCCCTGGGGAGCCTGGGCAGTGCCTGGGGGAAGAACCTTTCCCTGAAATCCAGCCTAAACATCACCATGGTGCTCCCTCAGGTCCTGTCACTGGTCACCAGAGACAACAGATCAGTCCCTGTCTCTTTGCTGCCCCTTGTGAGGAAACAAAGTTTGGGACTTTACTTGGTTTTGGCTGGAATGACACATCTTTGTTTGCACCACTGAAATTCTCTGCACACGCTCACAAATAAAATGGGATGGAGAACAAACACTCTGGTAGATACTGGATTTATGACATGCCAAGTTTAAATAGCACCCATAAGGCTTAAACCAGCAGCAATGGGGAATCCATTTTTCAACTGCAGCAAGCACACAAGATCTCTCTCTTCTTGCTGGGTAAGCTGATGCTGGGTACCAATTTCCCGAACTCCTCATGCCAGGAAATCATGTCTCCACCTCCTCACGTGTGACTTAGGGTTCTTTTGTGGGTTCTTTCTAAAGTCCAAAAAGGTACTAAAATAGCAACCACGCTACTTAAGGGTATCAGGTGACTAGAGACAGCCCTTAGATACCAATTAACCTCTTTGCCAGTTTCAGTCTGGTGTGCACACTCTCATCATGACGGCAACTCTTGAATAATTAATCCCTTAAACTAAACAAACCATTGCCGGGCTGCACTCAGCTTCCTCTTCTGCTCCTTTATGCACTGATGTCTAATTTTTTTCTCTAATTGATTGTCACCCCCTTTTGAAGGGAGGGTTTGTTTTTTTCTTTATATGGATATGATTATATTCTTATCCTTGGTTAATTGAACAGTGGATCAGGGGGTTTTAGTAGCCAGTATAATGGGAAGAAGTAAGAAGAAAAAGAGAAAAAAGAGGAAAAAGAAAATTGAATAAGAAAGGGTAAGTAATAAAGGAAGAAATTAGGGGGAGGAGAAGGACAGAAATGACGAGGAAGGAAGGAAGGAAGGAAGGAAGGAAGGAAGGAAGGAAGGAAGGAAGGAAGGAAGGAAGGAAGGAAGGAAGGAAGGAAGGAAGGAAGGAATCTCTTCACTCCAGCAGAACAAAAACCTTATTCTGACAACCAGTTGAAGAATGTATTTTGGTTACAATGATGGCTTGGTCTGCTACAGTATTTTACACAAAACTCTAAAAATTAAAAATTACCTCCGGGGACTAATTTTTTATTTTATTTTTGCAAATACTAGATAGACCATTTCCATCTTATTGAACATATTGTCACTCTAAACTGGCAGCTCATTTGTTATTCTCAGAGCATTCTAAAGATACTGAAATAATACTACAGAGAATACAAATGGCTACACGTTTCACGAACGCTTTCCAGGACATAAATTTGTAGTCAGGGAAGAATTTACTGATACATCATTGTTTTGTTTTCAAGTCAAAGAAATATATTCTTACATTTCATGCGTAAAATTGTATGCACTGCTCTACTGCAAACACATCAATTAATAATAGAGGGCCAGATTTTGTGGTTCTTTGAGCTTTTTCAGGTTAAATTCTCATAGGCAATCAAAAACTGCTTTAAAATGTTGAAATGCGTTTATCTTTATGAGTTGTTTGATTTCATTTTGTTGGTTAAACACCACCTATGCACTCACAGTGCCTCATGGAACATTCTAAGCAGGAATGGTGGGAGGTCTGAACCATAAAGCCTAGTGTGGCAAGGACATTCTTTAGTCTTTCATTCTGAGAATACCAGCTGTAAATGGTGTCAGTTGCCTGTCAAAGCTCACAGGAGCACCAAAGATGCTGTCTCAGCTTGGTGCTGTTCAACCATTTCTTTCATGCTTTGGAAATGCCACCCGAACACCTCGTGTCTCTGAGGGACACGACACCTTTGGGAAGGGACAGAGAGGTAGTCAAGGATTTTAAAAGCAAATTGGGAGTTGCAACCCTTGGGGAATCAGCTCCAATGTCTGCCAAAGCTGGGCTGTGGTAGGAGGTTTGCCCCAACCAGGAGTCCGGGGATTGGGTCCCATGTACTTACTTTTCATTATTCTTAAAATCAATAAGTAGATACTGACTACTCTTAAAGTGAATATCAAGATTAATTGACCCAAGTGGTAAGTATTGATCCAGGAATGGCCAATCGATTGTCAAGGGATGATAAATCTTGAATTTTATAGGAACACGAAGCCACAGGCAGGAGCAACCCCAGGTTCACAGCGGTGGAAGAACACACAGGGAGATCCTGGGCCAGGATGCACTGCCAGCACCAAGCTTTGCAAAGTGAAACTGCACAAATCCTCCCTTTCCTTCCCCTGAGGAAATTTGGGGGAAGTTTGTCACATATGCCAGGCAAAAATCAGTCTCCTTATTGCAGAGTGTGGGAGAAGAGGTATCCAGGTTGAGTCTTCCTCAGGTGTGGACTGACACTGAAAAAGAATATTAGGGGATCTGTTGGGATAGAAACCTCCAAAATGCATCTGATTTCTTCGGGCACTGGAGCTTTTTTAACCAGCACTTTAAAGAGATCTAAGCTGAAAAACTGCTGTTCACCTGGGATTGAGCATGAGCTTCTGTGCGGCAGAAGTCAGACAATATGGATGAACTTTAAATAAAATAACAGTTATAACCCTGACAAGTAATACAATTTATCAATAACATTTCATACAATAGTATTACTGATTTCTGGGAGTTGCAAAAACCAGGTGTTTATTGATGCTTTAACCATTTATTTTTTGGCCAAGCACCACTCAGAAGATCTGGAGTTTATGGGGTTTTTCTGTTATGAACTTCAGAATGAATTTTTTTGAAACCAAAACTAGTAGCAAACGGTTATAATTATGTTACACCAGAAGAGGTTTTTAAAACAGAGAGGAGTTAATCAGTTCTGTAAAACCACAGTCCAGGACAGTGAATGTCTATCCAGACCCTCTTCTTCAGCAAGGTTACAGCACAAAGATCAGAAAGACACAGGGACAGGCTATGACCTTCAAGATAATCTCTCCCCTGCCTGCCCTGATCAACACAAAATCTAAGTCCCCAACACCTGGGGCTTCAGGCACTGCCTTCAGAAGATCTCCTAACTGTCTAGAGCAAATGTCCTTAAAAGGTTTGCTCCTTTTTTGCCCCAGCAGCATTTCTGTGCCTCTTTAGCCACGTTCCCTTTCCCATTACAGCAGTGCTACCCGCCGCTCTCATCCACATCCGAAACGCTTCTTCAAAGATGGAACCACCTGGGAGCTGCCAAACAGCATCTAGACCTCTGGGATGTGAAATATTTGTATTTTAATTGCATTCTTTGTTCTTATTTCTAATAAAGGGTGGTATTATGAGGCCTGAGGGCCATATTCCTCTTTCTAGGGATTGTTACTGTGCGGTGATAAGGAAAATGCTATGTGATGTGGAATATGCATTCAACAAAAATGTCCTTCAGTGTGAGGAAATATTCTGTCTGCCTTCATAACCTCAGGTGGAAGGGAATACAGCTGAGAGCTCTTCCCTTAAGCACTGCTTCTTACCCTGCATTTACTCTTCATTCTTATTTTCTATAGACTGCCATGAATGACACTTGGAGGCAAGAAAGAGAAGGGAATTTTCAAAAAAAAGTGTGCAGGAGGCATGGGTACAAAACCAATTATTTATTAATAGGTTTTGTCCACACACCTCCTGTGCATCATTTGGAACATTTACCCTGTAGGCAGTAAGGAGCAATCAGGTGAGAAATTTGGGTTTGCATCTTGCCAGACGGGCTTAACAACTTTGTGCTGAACTTCAGCTCCCCATCTCCACTCTTGTAACACAGGAGTATGTTTAATCTAGACAAAAAGGCCTAACATAAGATTTTTTTTTTCTCAAAGTGTTGATTTTATTCTCCTAAAAATGTATACAGACATATTTATATTCCAAATTTATTAATATATATGGGTAGGAAGATATATATGCAGTGTATGAAGTGCCCTTGGGTTTGCACTGGGAAAGGACATTTAGCCAGTAAGAATTTGAGAGCAGTAAGAATTCCACTTTCTTTAAAAGTGAAGGACTAATTGACAAATAACAGCTAGGCAAGAGAATGTAACACTTTGAATAGATCCCTAAGCACCATATGCACCTGTAATGATCCAAATATCTAACGTTAATGCATAGGTCTACTAGTGCCAGTTGAACCACAAGTGTTGGAGGACTTTGCTTTGGAATGATCTATAATCATCAGGATGCCACTGAAGAAGATGTTTCTTAACACTTCTGGCATTAAAAAGCATTAGGCAGCAGTGCCTCATTTCGTGCAAAAAATTATTGCATTTCATGCACTTTAGGAGACTTGTCAGGAATCAGATAATGAGTCAGGACTCAGGAAAATGTGCTCCATTATTCAATGCTATTCTGATCTCTTTGGTATGCTCCCTGAGTCAGAAAACACCTGAAGATGCTGAAATTTCTTGGACTCACTCAAAAAATACTGTAAAAACTGTACCAGGAAATCCTCCAATGATGGGGCTTAAAAGCTTGAACTTAAACACTACTCAGCATGGCTTTGATTACTGTGGGCTGCTGTTGTTTGACAGCTTCAGTGGGAACTACCATAAATAAACAGAGTGAGAACTCAGGAACAAACTTATGTGTGCAGTGTTGAGAATGTCATAGATCAGAGTTGACCAGGAGAGCCAGATTTTTAATCACCTGACAAGGAAAGGAGCAAATGAAACAAAGCTGTGTGTGATTTCCCCCTAATGGACCAGTTCTCATTCCTTCTATACAGTTTCACAATTTAGTGGCAAGTTAATCACAATGTTTGAGCTTCAGCTAGTAACATGTGTTCCTCAAAATAAAAGGAGGTTTTGTTTTCTGGTTGTCCATTGGACTGCAACCAATCTTTCAAGCACACAAGCTACAGGCAGGCACAAAACCTTCTGACAGCAGCAGGACAATGAAGATGACAAACTGTACAATTGTGACAAAGTTCTGATTTCTCACAATTTAAGAGAGGAAGAGAAGCTGGGACTCTGAGACCAGTGCTCACCTCTCATCCCCTCCCAAACCTGCATGTGTAATCAGCACACCTGAAGGGCTCCTGGCATGTGACACAGGTTATGTGTAAAAGATCTATTCAAAACAGATAAATGAAGACTCACAGACTCATAGAATGCCCTGGGTTGAAAGGGACTCACAAGGATCACCAAAGCCCAGCTCCTGGCCCTGCACAGGAAAGCCTCAAGAATGATGCCTGAGAGCTAATTTAATTACTTAGAAGATTAGAAAATTAACCAGCAGAGTTAATTTAACAGAACCAGCTACCTGACTTACGTGGTCAGACTTCACTCCGTTGCCCTCAGGTAAATGTAGGCGTTGGGCATTAAAATCTGGCAGCAGGTACTGTGAGGAAGACAATTAGCAGCAGCAAGGAAGCATTGCAGCCTGCCAGACTTTTACTGAGGTAGGTCATAAAATGCTTTTGTTCACATTTTCCAAGATTCATTGGCAGACTTGTAATTGATGACAGAGTTAAGAGAGAAAGCGTCTCTCTCGAGCTCTCTGCAAGGCTCCCCATGCCATTGATAATGACCTACTTGCATTTACAAGAAATAAGTTCCAGCATCCTTTTATTGATACAAAACTGCCCACCATTGAGGAAGTACAAACGGCTCTGCAGAAGCTAAAGATAAATAAAGCTGTTAAAGCCTATTCCATTTCTCCTGAGCTGCTAAAGTCTGTGGCCTCTTAATTGCTACAAAGCTATAGACGCTGTCCAAACTCATTTGAAAGAATAATCATATACTCAATAACCAGCACATTGGAATAGCAATAATAAAATACCACAGAAAAGGAAAGATGACTAAGCAAAAAGGCATTGCTTAGTGTAATTCTATTTTTAATACTTGGCAACTTTTGCCTGGGTCGTGTTCTGAAGATTTGCTATCAGAGTGATTCCCATGACAAAATTGCCTCAAAGGCAGTCAATAATTTTGAATGTGGGTCCCCAGTTCGTTACTTTTTTAGGGTGAAATCCTGGGGAGTTTGTTTAGTCCCTGTGATTCCAGTAAATTTGACTGAAGATTCCTGAAGATTTGACTGGTAAATCATATATGTTTTATACTTTACAGTAAAGGTTACACTTGATGGTCTAATGGTTGGACTCAATGATCTTGCAGATCTCTCTCAAAATTAATGAATCTATGACTTTATGATTTTTATTCTCATTTGCTCTTCTCTAGCTCTTTCATCCTCTTCCAAAACAGTGGGACAACTCATCTACAAGGACATGCTTCTGAGGGAAGGCCACAGATGTCCTTTCTGTGGACACCACCTCTACAAGGGCAGGATAAATATCTGATCCAGGGCCACCTTTACAGTGCACTGAGCACCTTTCGGCTTTGGGGCCCCTGAAACCAGTAATGGATTGACCCCGCCACTTGAGATCTCCTTCACAGAGCCTTCCAAATTAACCAATCCACCAAAATTCACACCACCCTTTCCAAATCTACTCTACCTTTGGGCCAGTCAACTCTGGAGACCACTGACTCCAATGGGACCCCTGGAGATTTGCATCAGCTGAAGTGTAGGCTGATAAGCACTACAGCAGCCCTGGCATTCTGCAGTGATGGTGGAGAAGAGATCATATAAAGTTTCTGTTGCATCTCTCAGCCTGTTCCACGGAAAATGATCTCGAATTTGCAGATCTCCCCATAAGTCACCGTAAAAGCATGTCATTTTTCCTCTGATCTTTAATTCCTTGAGTAGCTACTTCCTTAATTGTAGTTTACAGATAATTCCAGGTAGAGTAGGTGTCATTAAAACCTCATTTGTCACTCCATAGTGACTGCAGTAACGCAGTGTCTCCTACTGTAACTAGGAGAAGGCTCCACAATAATTGCACATCCCCAGGCAGTGAACACCGAGAGTTTAATGGTGCCAACTGTAACTGCAGCAGAAGGAGAAAAGCCCAATGTGCACAGCACAGAGCCTGCTAACACAGCAAACCCTCCTCTGGCAGACAGCACCGAAGGGCAACAACCCCCTTCCCAGAGTCTGGGCTGCAAATTCAGTCGTAGGATTCAAACCTAGAGCCTCTGTGGTAGGAAAAGCATTGTCTGGTGGGATGTGCACCTTGTGTAAGCAGGGCTTGTTAGAGCCACGGGGCTCAGCTTAGCTGAGGCAGTGTCTGGGTTCTCTTTTCCCAAAGGAGAAAGGGGGCTGCCAAGGGAGCTGCAGCCACCCGCACGTTGGGGGAAATGTCATTAAAAGGTTATCATTTGCAATCGAGAGCGCGCCACTCAAAATGTAACTGCCAGGATGGTAAATGCTTTAAATCACATTAACTCCACTGGAGTGAAGGGAGTGTTAAAAGGAGAGCAGATAGTTTGTGTGGTTTATATCATCTGCAAGAGAAAGCAGTGGAGCAGAGAAAACTTTCACACTGCCATTTATTAAAATTACACTCAGTGTTTCCTCCCTTTCGTTAGAAACATTAACAGATCATTGGTCCTGTTCTCATCCCACCAGTGGGGAAACAACAGTGCAGAGATTAAGTGGCAATTTTAAGGTGAAGTAAATAGCTACAGCAAGTCCATGGGAGCCAGTGACAGACCTGGCTGAAAGGAGAAATGAAGTTACTTTGCATGTTCACAACCACTCCTGGTGGCTCTACAGGCTGAGGCAGAGTGGTTGAGAACTGCCCTGAAGTTTAGATTGGATATTGGTAAAATTCCTTCATGGAAAGGGCTGTCCAGCCCTAACACAGCTGCCCAGGGCAGTGCTGGAGTCCCCACCCCTGAAGAGATTTAAAAGCTGGGTGGATGTGGCACTTGGGGACTTGGGATAGTGGTGGCCTGGGCAGTGTTGGGGGAGTGGTTGGACTTGGCAATCCTGGAAGTCTTCTCCAACCTAAATGATTCCTTTATTCTATGATATTGACCTAATGGAGAGATGAAGGAGTTTCACAGCACCATAGCTGGGGTCTCTAGTTTGGGGAAGTGCATGCCCTAGTTCATAATGTCACGGACTGCATATTGTCACCTAAAATAAACCCAAAAGCCAGGTGCTAAACATATATCCTGATTTGCCTTGCACAGACCATAATAAATGCAGCTGAAGTCATTCACTATAGAGCTTTAGAAACACTGGCTATGTCAGACTCAAACAACAAAGCAAGTTTGTCACTCAATAGAATATAAAATTTTCCCTTACTTTTACTTTTCATACACTAAAAAATTCAGGAGTATGAGTAAGAAATTTTCCCCATGCTCATGTGGGCTCTGGAGATATGGAGATAACTTGACATTGACGTGAATAGAGGGAGTACTTTTCTTAACTTCTTCCCATGCTTTCATGCTTGTTGTCATCGCATGGATTTCTATTGAGGAGTCAAGTAGGATACAGCAAAGGTGTGAGAGCCCTAACCAGCAGCTGTGCACACAGCAGGAAGAATTAGTACAATTGCCATGCAACCACTGGCTAAATTTGGAATAGCTATATCCAGATCTCTGTCTTTCATCTTTTTTCCATCCAAACTCTCACTGCCTTTCGACATCTTCCGGCACCAGCCTAGCCTAGCCTGGTACTTGGATCTACCCACTGGAGGCACAAATCAGCAAAACGCTTCCTCTGCTCATATCTGCTGCTGCCTCTGTCAGGAACAGCCTCGGGGAGGCAGGACAGATGGATGTCACCGCCGTCCCCTCTCCGGGGGACGACTGGGGACGGCGGCAGGCCGGGAGCCGGCGGGTCCGCGGTTCCTGCAGGGCACCGTGCGCTGTGCCCCCCTGGCACAGGAGAGCTGCCCCGGCTCCGCAGCATCTGCGACTCCTGCCCCTGGAGAGAGGCGGGAGGGCAGGAGCAGCCCCTCCATTCCAACGAGGAATATAAGTGGCAATTTGCATTTAGAGGGAAAAAAAAAAAAAAAAAAAAGGCGGTTTTTGAGCCAGCGCCACGTCCAAGGGAAAGCGGGGTGGTGGAAACGGCAATGAAATTTGCAAGTGGAAAAAGTGTTTAAGGTTTATTTGCCAAAAAAATGGTTATTTTGATATGTATTCACGCACAGCACTTTGTGCAGTGGTCTCCAAATGGCACTTTTAGATGCAACTACAGTATGCATAATAAATAAAAAATAACAAAGGAGTCCTGGAAAGCAAGGAACTTGTGCCATTGCCAGGAATGGCATTGCTAGAATGCTGTTTTTAATCCCATTCTCTTTTTTATGGGTTTGAAAAAGTATCTCATTGCATCACAGGAGACTACTAAACCTCATCAACTTATTCAAAATTCTTTTATGTGCCACATCAGGGAAAAAAGCAAGATAAAAAGTAGCTGGTATGAACTCCCTGATGATAGAAAGGCACACACCTGCCTCGCATTCCCCCATTGCCAATATCCATGTTCACTCTGGAAGCACAATGCAGACAAATACAATGCTTCAGGTATTGATTAAACAGACATTAAGAACATGCCCAAAACAAAGCGCAACCAGGCAACTGTTTTAGTGTGGGGACTGTAAATATAAAACCACTGGGAAAGCTTTTTGTCCTTTTGGAAAGAGGCAGCATTGCAGCAGATCTTCCAGAGAAACAGACCACAGTCACCAGGTTGTTTTTTGCAATCTTTTCCAAGGGCCAGAAAGACCTGGAAGATCAGGCAGCTGTATCTTTCATATCTCAGATTGTCTAGATCACACTTCTGGAAAGGCATCGGTCTTGGGCTGGTGATGCTGGTGCTGGCTTCAAACACAAAGCTGTAATTGTCCAGAGCAGAAGACTAAGAAGAGTGGCAAAATCACAGCTGACAGTGGGACACACCCCATGTGTTTCAAAAAAAAAAAAAATGTGCTGCTGCAGAAAACCAAGTTCCCCAGGCAAGACAATGACCATACCTCTGGAGATGAAGAAAGCTCCTTGACCAGGGGTGGCCACAGCCCCACTGGCTGGGCTGGAGAAATGAGTGCAATTTTCCTATCTGAGTGCAATTTTCCCAACCTGTTCTTAGTACCTGTGCAGGGATGGAACAGATTTCTTTTTTCTCTCCATACTCCAGCAGTGCTTTAAACCAGAGGCATCCAGAAATAGTCAGGTGTCCTTCAGGAAGAAGTTACCCCAGAAAAAGGAGATGTTTAACAAATGAATTCTAAAAGACACCTTCCAACTCAAACCACTCTATGGTTCTATGAACACCTAAAGGTTCCTCCCCTCTATGCAGCTCTCATAATTTGCTAATACTTACCCTCAGTAAGGTGCTTGACAAGGATGTCCAGTCTCACTTACCCAGTTCTGCATTTCAGTATGATTCTAGCATAGGCCATACCTTGGGCAGGATATGCAGAAGGTGGGATGGCTGCACTTTATACCTCTGTCATGCCAAGGAGTTTATTGGAAAAGCACTGAAATCTCTTTCTCTGTTGCCCACACTAATAAAATAAACTTGGACCCAAGACTAGGTAAAAAAAGTATTTATAGCAGAAGTTTTTAGGGTCTGATTTTGGAGAGAGCAGCTAATAGGAACATCACATGCTGAGCTCTGCTACCATTTTGTGGAGCTGCCTAGCCAGAGCCTCCCAAAATTTTGTCACTTACCTGGGTTCTAGAGGGGAAACTGTTAAAGGAGTTTTAAAAAATGCAGCCCTATAAATAATTGCTCTTGGAGGTGTGTCCATGGTGAGACCATTTCAACAGACCTCAACAGCAAATTGCAAGGTAACAGGAAAAATTATGGGCCTTTAATTTTTGATCTAATCACACAGCTTTTATTTACATGATCTGCTGGTTAATGCCACCATATTGAAACTGACAGACTGTCCAAGTTGCTTTAGTCTCTAATTACTGAAATGAAACAAGCACCTCTGTTGAATGATGTGTATTTTTTCCTGTCACCATAAAACAGATCCCCCTCCCTGTGATTTAATCAGGCCCATGTCCTTTCTGTAAATAATGTTTAATCATCTTAGCCAACCTCATTTTTATAATGGCCCCTTTCACTGGAGCTCAGGAAGATATTAATCCACAATCACACATACACACACGTACTAAAGGATTGTTTCTCAAGATTTGAAGATATTCATGATCTTCTATTTACTAGGAATTATCTTCAAGATCCGATTAAATAAGTCACAGAATATTTGGGGGATTTTTTTCCAAAGCCCATCCTTATGGTGGGTCTGATGGACTGGTACCTGCTGCCAGTACCCTGTGATGGCAGATCAATGACTTTGTAACACTGAACCATGAATTAGTGAGGACCTACTAATCCTACAGCCAGGTGAGTTGGAAGTAGTTTCTCACAGCGACATCCAGCTAGTGAGAGGGCTGGAGCACTTCTGCTATGAGGAAATCCTGAAAGAATTTGGATTTTCCAGCCTGAAGAAAGGAAGCTTCAAGGTGACCTAATTGTGACCTTCCAGGACCTGAAGGAGCTGACAAGAAAAAAAGAGGGGGTAATTTACAAGGGCCTAGAACAACAGGATAAGGGAAAATGGTTTCCAATTGCCAGAGGGCAGGGCCAGGTGGGCTATTGGGAAGGAATTGCTGGCTGTGAGGGTGGGCAGGCCCTGGCACAGGGTGCCCAGAGCAGCTGTGGCTGCCCCTGGATCCCTGGCAGTGTCCAAGGCCAGGCTGGATGGGGCTTGGAGCAGCCTGGGATAGTGGAAAGTGTCTCTGCAAGTGGCAAGAGATTGGAACGAGATGGGATTTTAAGGTCCCTTCCAACCCAAACCACTCTATTTTTCTTAGGGAGTTATCAGTGAGAGGAAAGTCATTCAGAAACTTAAAAGTCTTAAGAGCTCTTGAGTTACTCAGTAAAAATTTCAGTAACATGCTTTCTCCAAAGTTGCTGTGTTTTGGCATTGCATTTCTTTGTCCAAACGGAAAGTCAGATTTATCTACATTTAATGTCATGCCCTGTGCTGTGGTAGCGTTTGCCTCTCTATCCCCAAAGGGACAGAGCTGATTCAGGCTAAGAGAAGTCATCCATCAGATTCTTTTTCTTAAGGCCAATCAGAAAAGCACCCATACCTTTTAAAAAGGGTATTACAGTGACTGAGTGGTGGACAGATCTCTTTTTATTTTTGTTTACAAATTTTGCATGCAGTAGTGTGGAGAGGTACAAATATAATCGACTTTTTAAGAGTTTTATCAATTTGTCTAAACCCTTAGTATTATGAAGCAAATAAAATAAGAGCCAGTTAATATTCTTTTATAGCTCTAAAATGTATCACATGTGAAACTGCATTTAAATAATAAGAATTTCTTCTCAAAATACTACAATTAGGTTTTGGTCATACAGCCAGAGTGAGATTGTTATAACATGAGCCACACGAAAAATGCTATCTGGTTTCATCCACAGGGAGAAAAATAATCTTTGCTGTGACACATCTATTCCAATAAAATGCATCTTTCTTTACGTGCTAACATGAAATGGAAAGCTATAATGAAAAAAAAAAAAAGCCAAAAAAACCTCACAACATGAAAAGCCGTGAAGATCAAACTGAGCATAGGAGGTATGTAAAGCTGATTGAGAAGATTAGGGGGGACAAAGAGCAGAAATGTTCCACAAATTCATGGAAACATTACCAACAAAATCTGGAGGCAAGAGAGATTATCTCTGTGTCTCTATGTTTGGGAGGTTTGGAATATAATTCAAAGGCTGGGGACCTCCATATGAGATTTTCCCATGAAAGAGGGGTTTCCTATATTTCCCTTTTACCAGAACATCCAGAGATGTTGTTTCCAGAACAAAGACAAATTAGAAGATGACTCAGATGAAAAATGTGCATCAGGTAAATGTGAAATGCTCAGTAAGAAAGAAAAGTCACCCTCCAGGATTTCTTCTCATCCCAGAAGCTCTCAGAGGACTTTACAAGAAGACCAGGCTTTGGCTGCAAAAATTTCATATTACAGAGAATAATTTGCATCACTCCCTACCACTGACCCACCAAATATACCTTTCTGGAAAATCAGGTCAGCAATCCAGAATAAAAGCTAAAAAGGGAAATGGGAAGAGCTAAGTTATTAATTTTATATATATTCAGAGCTTGAAATAAATTCCCCTTGACATTTTTAAAGCGCCTATCCCAACTCGTGTTTGGCTGCATTTCTTAGATCAATATGACTAAGGGAACAAATTTTAGAGTCTCTTGTCATCAGCAAGGATTTTACCACACAACACACAAGCTGCAAAGCCAACCTTCACTCTAGAGCTCCCCAAAAAAGTTCTGGGGAAGACTCAGCTATTCAAAAACATGTCTTTTACTGTCATTTCTCACAGCAACTGATGCACAGGGTGTGACTCCATAAAATATGCTGTATATTACCATCTCTGGTATTTTGGAATCCCAGAATGTTTCTTCAGAAATCTCTTCTAGGCTCCATGGGGGGTATGAACACACATTATACAGTAAGACCTGTTCAAAATGAGCCGAAAAGAAGCAAAATTACATTTTTGATAATGTCAATAGCTGGTGAATGATGCAAGGATGCAGTGCAGATTCTCCATGGCTCTCAGGTCTTCTCTAAAATTACAACAGATATGAACTCCAAGAGAGTGCCCTCACTGATTCACCCTAGCTGGATCAAGTACCAGAGAGCTGAACCACATTCAATGTTTCGATTTTCCTTGTTCCACTGAAAGATTTGGTACTGCTAAAGGGGGCAGCACAAATTGGGTAGGGGCAGCAAAAACTGGGTAGCTTCTCACTTTGTACAGCTGCAGCATGCTGAGTTTTCATTCCTAGAGGCATATTTGGAATTTGAAGACACTGTGGCATTACCTTTGGCTAACAAATAGAGAAGTGGCTGAATCAAGAGGAGCAAGAGGCATTTGTGTCCTCTCGTGCACTCCTGGGAGGACACACCTCCATCAAACATGCTCAGTTGGCAAGTGAAAACAAAGATTTTTCTCCCAGTTCCACCTTTGCAAGTGCCTGTGGCCTTGTCCCTATGTATAGTGCTGGGGCCCTTGTTCCCTGCCTTATTGGTACTCAAAACAGCACATGAAAAAGGAGGAAGCATGAGTAAGAATGTGCCTTCTGCACTGTGAAGAGTGAGAGAAAGAGTTTTATTTATACAATCAGAAAAAGATTTAGGTTGGAAAAGACCTCCAAGATTGAGTCCAAGCTGTGCCCGATCCCCACCTTGTCACCAGCCCAGAGCACTGAGCGCCACATCCAGGCATTCCTTGGACACCTCCAGGGATGGGGACTCCAACACCTCCCTAGGCAGCCTATTCCAATATTTAATAACTCGTTTCATTAAGAAATTCCTCCTGATGTCCTACCTGAGCCTCCCCTGGCACAGCTTGAGGTCTTTCCATCTCCTCCTGTCCCTTGTTTCCTGGGAGCAGAGCCCAACATTTCCAGCTGCACCCCCCTGCCAGGGAGTTGTGCAGAGCCAGAAAGTTCTCTCAGCCATTCTTTAATGATTTACTCTCCAGACTCTTCCCCATCTCTGTTCCCTTCCCTGAACATGCTCCAGCCCCTCAATGTCTGCCTTGTTTTGAGGGGTCCAGAACCAAAACCAGGACTCGAGGTGCAGCCTTACCCAGCAGCGAGGGACAACCTCCCTGGTGCTGCTGGCCTCACAATGGTAGATGCAAGCCAGGATGCCGTTGGTCCCCTTGGCCACCTCAGCACACTGCTGCAGTCATTCCATTCTCAGCCTACTTTGATGTCATAATAAGCTTATGTAGGTGTGCAAAGGCATTTCCTTACAGCTATATTGGGGTTTATAATCCTTGTGTATTTGTCATCCCAAATGAGAGAGAGAGCACAGTTACCCATGTGTACCTACAAATACCTGCATGGCTCCTGCAAGCATTTTGCCTCCCCAGAAATCTCCTGTGTTGCTTTCCTGGTTGTGCTTCTCACTGTAAGATCTACAAAGCTTCCAAAAGTTGCGCTGACATAGCAATAATCTGGAAATATCCCTCTGGAGGCGCCTATTGATTGTCGCTGTGGGTGGATTATATGAGGGATCTATCTTAATTACCAGAAACCATCTCCTTGGAATGGCCAGCAATGTAGCAAAAATGATGCACGAGGAGATCCATTACTCTCAGGGAAAGGTCAATCCAATAGGATGTATGTTTGCATTCAGGTCAAGTGATGGCTAGTCCATCACCACTCTCCATTCTCACTGCCCTGTCAGCTCTGTAATGGCTTCACCTCTTCTCTGTACCTCTCACCTCCCTCTCCCTGGTGCCAGACTGATAACACGAATTAGGGCAGCTGGAGGTAACAGGGCACAGCTGTATTATCACAGATGATAAACAGTGTCAAAGGCAATTATGGGAGTTGCAGAGAGAAGAGGGAAGTTTCAAACATATCCTTTGCTTTCTGGGCTGCGGGAGAAGGGTACCTGGCCCATAATGAGAGCAAAAAAGGGGGAGGTGGAAGGAGGAAGCCAGCTTTGCTGCCTCTTCCTTCATCAAGTTCTTTCTTCCCTTTGGGAGCATCTCTGATCTGCTGGAAACATGGATCTGAAGAAGGGCCATGGAGAAGGGCAGGGAAACATGGGTGGGAGGAACCTTGCACATGATTTAAGATGAAGGTGGATATTAATGGAGAAACAAACATATCCACAATGGTCATAATTAACTGTGGCACCACATGGAAAAAAGACACAGCAGATGTCTGGCAGAGGTGACTCTCAGAGGTTTGCTGCTCCAGAAGGCAGCCTAGGAGAGGAACATGGATGGGGAGCTGTGAAGAGTGTTCTGAAGTTCCTAGGTCTCATAGAATAGTGGAATTATTTAGGCTGGAAAACATTTTGAAGTCCAATCACTTCTCCAGCACTGCCAAGGCCACCACTAACCCTCACCCTCAAGTGCCACATCCACACAGCATTTAAATGCCTGCAGGGATGGGGACTCCAACACTGCCCTGGGCTGGACAACCTTTTTTGAAGATATTTTCCCTAATACCAAACTGCCCCTCCCCTGGATCTCCTCCTGCATGAACAGAAGGGAACACTCTCCCGTCTGCTGTGGACTCAGACACCAGGGACAGTTTTGTGCAACCACTGCCCAATGTCCAGTGGTGCTGAGACTAATTCAGCTGCTGCCCATGATCCCACTGACTGTGTGCAAGCTAAATCTCTGAAATCACAAACTCATTATTGTACAGTAAATAATCTTGTAGATTGCCTGCATTTAGGTGCTTTTCTCCCTACACAAAAGGCCCATGTTTATCATCAGGTCACCCACCCATGGATGCTTTTAAACCTCCTCTAGCTAGAACCAAAATAGATTTGCAAAATGGAAGGCAATGACCATATTTACCATGGGACTTTAAGTCTATTGGCTATCAAAAAATACAGATTCAGTCATATGGAAACAGAAATAGGATTTACTATTTCTTAGTGCTGAGATAACATTTTAGGCAGAAGTGGAAAAGCCAATGAAGTGAGATAACCTCCTGCAAAGCCACCTTTGCATTCATCATTTGTAATGGATAAAACCCTATATCTTCAAAGTCTCTCTTTTTCTACCTGAATATCTGCTATTGGTACTTCATCAATGCCTGCTAAATTTATTTCATTAAAAAGAAGAAAACACAAAACCAAACCAAAACAAACAAAACAAAAACAAACAAACAAAACCTCAAACAAAGACACAAACAAACAAAACCCAGACAAACAAAAAATAACCACCAAAAAAAAAAAACCCATAAAACCCACACAAAACAAAAACCAAGTCAGTCTGGAGTTCTGGGGCAGAAGGACATTGCAAAACTGTGTCCTTCACAGAACCTTGGAATCACAGAATGATTTAGGTCTGAAAGGACCTTAAATATCATTTTGTTCCGAGTTTTGTTCCCCTACCCCACGTTGCTCCAAGCCCTGTCCAACCTGGCCTGGAACACTTCCAGGGATGGGGCAGCCACAACTTCTCTGGGCAATCTGTTCCTTCTCATGTCTACTTTCTAATTAGCTTGAACTTTTTGATAAACAGCACAAAAACTCTTTCTAGGTAGCTAGCATGGGTGTTCTGCAACACTCTTAATGATGGCCTCATCTGGAATTGCTTTATTAATATTTATTAAGTGATCACTAGCTGCAGGTACATTCTTTAATAACTTATTTATAAAGCATGCTATAAAACACATTAAAAATACATTCTTTAACAGATAACGCAATAACAAGATGCTGTAAAGCAAACTATAAAATGTAAATGACGGCTGTACCTGAACTGAAAACACACTTAAGGCTAGGAAAAAGGGAAAAGAGGAAAGGAAGCTGTACTCAATGGGCCTGAAAACAAGCAGCACCCTTTGGAGGAGGGCAGGTTTCATTCAGGTGACATTTAAAGGCATAAATATAGAGCACTTCACTGTTTTGACCCATGGCTGTGGGCAAGCAGAGGGGAAAATACAGTTGCTGTAAAAATATTCCCAGGCAGGGTGAGAAAATGCTCCTGCTGCCACTTGTGGGAGGGGATGGGACCCTCTGGATCCCTGTAGCCCCCAGCCCCAGTCCATCTCTCTCAGCACCTCTGCACTCTTTGCTGTTTGGATATCTCTTACCTTCCCTGCTTACCCCTCCTCTTTACCCTTCTGCTTCCTCCCTGTTTCTCCTCCTTTTCCTTCTCTGTCACCTCCCTCCATCTTTTTCCAGCTTCTTTATGTCAAGCTCTCAGTGATATCATTATAATTTCACGTGAGTACAGAGGATTTAAAAGCTTTTAAGCATGGGATCCATGGGATCCTGGAGAAGGAGGATGGGTAGTGGATCTATCATTGCCTTTTCCAAACCCATCAGCAAGGCAGGTTTTGTCCTCAGTGCTCCCACACATCCATGGTCCCATCCTTGCCTCCACACGAGGCCAAGGAAAAGAGCACCAGCATTGTGCCAGCTTTCCTTCAACCAACTCTTAATTGATTTCCTCATTCCAGAGCAAAAAAAATGCCTATTTTTAACCCTTGGTATAGACAGCTGTCTATGAGATTGGAATTTCCATCTGAGCTGACCACTGTAGTTCCTATCAGATCAAAAAAAGGGGGGAATGAAAAGACAAAACAGCATATCCCAGGGTCAGTTCAGAGAAGCTGGAAGCAGGTAAATCCTGCTCACCAGAATCAGTCTTGGCTCCAACCCTCTGCTCCCCACTTTCATACCCTTCCAGGGACATCTTCTGCTCAACACCTGATCTTAGCAGGTTCAGTTCTCTTTACACTGCTGAATGTCCTACTGCTGAATGTCCTACTGAAAGGGAGAAATGTTGCAAAAAAACCCGTTAATAACCACTTTCAATTGTTAATTAATACTTTTGGACAAAGTGGGATAGTTGAGGAGAGCAGAAATAGTCATTTTTTTAATTGGCTTTGCGGAATAATTTTGGACAAGGATAATTTTGGTGTGTATAGTCATAAAACTGATGTCATTTTGGATGTGTCTGTAAAAAGAAGTTAGAGATGCCAGGCAACCTGTCCACTCCTGGCTCAGCCCAGATTTCCAGCTCTGAGGTGTTCTCAGGAGATTTAGAAGCTTAAGAACAGAGACAGAAAATATTTGTTGAGAAATTAACCACAAAAAAAAAAAAGAAAAAAGCACTATTCATGGAAAACCCCAATTCATTGCCAGACAGAACCTGTAACTGCCCTGGACAAGAAATTATCTACCTTTTTTTTATTTTCTCTCCTATTTTCACCCGGAGTCCCAAAGACTTTCCATTCCTTGTGAAATCAGCCTTGGTTCTGGACCACTCAGTCTCTTCATTTCCTCCTTGCAGGAGCACAGAAACCTCTCTCCCAGCCTTTTCCCCTTCCCTCTCCCCCCCTCCTCCTGCGGCAAGCTAAAATGGCAAGACTAATTTCATTTCTTTTCCTTTAGTTTGTCTATCTGTGACAACCCTTTTTATGCATTTAATTCATTCTCAATTTCTCATAATCAGGAGAAAGGTGTCCCCTAAGGTTAGGAGTGAGCTCGTCAAAAAGGCAGCGTAAATTTGCAGAGGTAATCACCAGTCTATCTCCTTTCCCCACTGTCCATGGAACTATTAAGTAATATCACTGTCTAATCTTTTTTGTACTTATTTATTTTGCAGTGAGAAACTAGTGTTATAAACACCCCTACTGTCAAAACTTGTCATCCTCATTACCTCAAGGCGGGTTCCATCTCAGTTATTCTAATTTCATAGTTTCTCGAATTTACAGCCGCTGGAAATTGAGTACAAAATCCATTATCATTTGTATATTTTAATTATGCAAATGAGGCAGCTCAGCTGCTCTGGCCGGGACCTGCAGGGATGCCTAACTTCAGTCTGGGTGATTACAATTTATCCAGTCGAGTCACTTTAATTGTAACAAGCTAATTACATTGTTCCATTTGGTTTTAACAAAAGAAAAGGAGACGGAAGGCTCTTAATGGCAAAGGCCCCGCGTTGCAGCCGCGTCGGGGAGCGAGGTGGCGGCGTCCCCGCACACCTGCGGAGGGCACGGGCAGGCTTTGGGCAGGGAGCTCAGCCCCAGGAGGGAGGCCACGGGAAGGCGAACATCAGCCCAGGGAAAATGGGTGAGGAGATGCCCGTGCACTGCCAGCTTCCCAACACCTGAAGGATGCCCAAGGGGAGAGCAGCACTGTACCCCTGCCTCCGTCACCCCAAACATCCCCGGGCACCCTCCAGCAGGGTGAACAAAGACACATCACAGCCTCAGTAAAAGTCTCAAGGATTGTTGGTCACTTGGTATCAACTCCTTATCTCTGTTATAAAAATACAATTTGCATTTATAGGCGTTTCATTCAGGTATCAAAAAAAAAATTAAAAAAAAAATAATCTTACCACCCGCCGCTGCCCAGATCAGCAATTACTTTCTCAGACTCACAATAAATGCTCAGCACCTAAATTAAATACCCTGGAGAGATGTAATATGGCTGCCCACACCTTCACAGAGGCTGTTAATAAATAATTACTTCTCTCACACTGGCCATCTGAGGATCTCAAAACCTTTTGTAACTATTAATGAATGAAGCCTCGGTGTGAGAGAGCAGAAGCATATTCTCATCAGCTCTTTGTAAATGGGGAGCAAAGGGAGAGGCAAAGCAGCTGTCAGGGTTTCAAGGTAAGAGCTGGATTTAGTCCATCCACCTCTCAGGCACTTTTTTAGCCGGACACCTCCCACTCCTCAGTGTGAGCCACAGCTGGAAGGCCTCCTGTAGATCAGATCCCATCCCCAGCCAGCACAGCTCTTCCTAGCAAGTCCCACAGTCTCTTATGGCTGTAAGTTTCCTCCAAGCCTCCCTCTCCAGGAGTGGAAGAACCACTCAGCTCCTGCATGTGGCAGGGATATTTCAGCTCAAGGTTGGTCTGTGGTTCTCAATGAAGAGGGCATCCTGCAAAGGAAGGAGAACCATGTGAGGCTAACAATCCTGCCTGAATTCTGGGGAAACCTCTTGTTTTCCACAGCCCAGTATAAGCTGGGTAGCTCTGTGGGAGAAAACAAATTTGAGGACAGCAGCTCAACCAACAGGCAGAAATCTGCATGCATATGGGATCTGAAGTTCTCTTATGAAATAGATCTGGTTGGCCTCAAAAACATCCCAAGCAGAGAACCAGAATGAGATGTCAATCCGTGCAAGCAGAGCCACTCCAACCTTTTGAGCTCCAATCTGAGCTACACGGTCTAGTGGGAGCTGTCCTTGCTCATGGCTGGGGGTTGGACTGGATGACCTTTAAAGGTCCCTTCCAACGCAAACCATTTTGGCATTCCCCAGCTCTGACTGCTGCGCTGCCCACACACGATGGCTGAGCTCCAGGTCCTCCATCCAGTCCTCATGACCACTGTGGACCAGGATTGCTGGCTCTAGTAATCAGCACCACAATGAGACCTCCAGCATATCCTTTGAAACGTGCAAAAGGGTCACGCCTTTTCTTCTGATGTTAGCACCTACCTGCCCTTGGAAAAGCTCCTCCCCTCATCAAAATATCCTCCTGATGGCTCTGGAATTAACTGGGGAAGAGAATAATCACTTCTTGGCAGAGAAGAGATGAAAGAACCACACAGATCTTTTCCCTCCCTAGTTGCTAGGGATGTGCATGATTATTGTTATTGTTATTTCCTTCGATACACAGCATTCAATTAATTTCCTTCGACACACGTTTATGGCGCTCCAAGAGGCATTCCGGGAGTGCTCTGCTTTTCCAGCACATCCAGTTTGCCAGCATCCTTTGTGTCAGTTTGGCTACTCTGAAAGGGGTGAGGGGGAGGGAAGGGAAAAGGGGGATGATCATGTTCAAAGAAACGCTTGCCCTTGGCCACGTGCACAGATGCTGAGGAGAGGGAAGCCTGGGCACAGCTCACGTTATACCCAAGTGAGTGTTCATGGAGTCCCGTTCAATAAAGCAGCAGTAACCACCATCTTGCTGCATTCCCCAGTCACCCACCAAACCATGGCAGGGAAAGGAAATTGAACCCATTAAACACGCACACAGATGCCTCTGTGCCATTGCCCCCCTCAGGAGGAGATGAAGGAGCCTCTATTAATTTTTTTTTCCTATTGTGCCTTTACCAAATACAGTCATTTAATCATTAAAAAGAGGAGGGAGGGGTGCAGGGGCGGGAAAGCACAATGAAGGATGGCAGCAGCTACCCTAATATCCATGCAGTGAGTCCCCAGGAATGAAGCATGACTCTGGCTGTCACTCTTGTACTATCTGGGGTGTGTTCACCTCCATACTCACCACAGTGTGTTTGTGTCTCCTTACTACCCCCCAAGGAGATTCCCAACCTCCCTGCATCCAGGAGCTTCCTCTCTCCTCCAGTGCCTCATATTTGAAGGGCCCTGCCAGGTCTCTGGACACCTTGCCTAGGGTTCAGCAGCTCTTCTGGCTGGAACACCTCACTCTGGAGTCCAGCTGGGAGAGCTGGAGGTGTTCACCTGGAGAAGAAAAGGCTCCAGGAGACCTTAGAGGCCCTACCAGTGCATGAATGAGCTCCAGGAGACCAGATACAGGGACATTTGATGTGGGCATGTAGTGATAGGACAATGGGGAAGTTTTTCAAACTAAAAGAGGAAAGATTCAGAAAACGCAAGGCAGAAAAGTTTTACACTGAGAGAGGTGAGACACAGGCAGAAGTTTCCCAGAGAGGTAGGGGCTGCCCCTTCTCTGGAAACATTCAGGACCAGGTTGGAGAGGAACCTGATCTATTTGAAGGTGCTCCTGCTCCTTGCAAGGTGGTTGGATTAAACAGCCTTTAAAGGTGCCTCCCAACCCAAACCATGCTTTGACTCTGTGATTCTATGATCTCCATTACTCAGCTCTTCAGGAGTCCCCTGTCCTTGGACAGCTGATACTGGTTTGGCAGCCTGGGCACCTCAGTGTCCTGACACTGGTGATCCATAAACAACACTGCGTGACTTCTGCTCCACAGCCACAGCAATGCCAGCAATGGGCATTCCAAGGCACAGTGGGGACCTGCTGGTGTTCCTCCTGGCAGCAGCAGGCTAATGAAGAGCTGCCACCCCTAGAGAGATGATGGTTCTTTGGGTGCTGAATACATCCATGGACAGAGATGTTGGTCATCTTGAAAACCCAACTACGTCCCATGTGACACAGAGAATCACAGAATGGTTCAGATTGGAAAAGATTTTCAGGATTTCCGATACTTGGCACTGCCAAGGCCACCATTAACCCATGTCCCCAAGGGCCACATCCACACAGCTTTGAAATTCCTCCAGGAGTGGGGACTCCAACGCTGCCCTGAGCAGCTCTGCCAAGGATGGACAACCTTTTCCATGGAGGAATTTTCCCCAATATCCACCCTGACCCTCCCCTGGCCCAGCCTGGGGCCGTTCCCTCTCCTCCTGTCCCTGTTCCCTGGGAGCAGAGCCCGACCCCCCTGAGCCCCCTCCTGTCAGGGACTTGTGCAGAGCCACAAGGTCCCCCCTGAGCCTCCTTTGCTCCAGGCTGAGCCCCTTTCCCAGCTTCCTCAGCCCCTCCTGGGGCTCCAGCCCCTTCCCAGCTCCGTTCCCTGCCCTGGACACGCTCCAGCCCCTCAGTGCCTCTCTTGTGCTGAGGGGCCCAGAGCTGTCCCCAGCACTGCAGGTGCCTCAGCAGGGCCAGAAGAGGAGAAGATGAAAGTCTGTATAGCCATGTCCCTGTAGACAGCTCTCTGGCATCCAGGTGGAATGCTGCCCAAACATTTTACTGAAACCTCCATCAGATGGGAAAGAATAACCTCTCCTATGGGTTTTTAATGTTTGCTATTTCACAGAGCACTATCATTGACATAGGAGGCACATTTAGCTATATATCTCTAATGGTACACAGATAAAATGCCTGGAGAAATAAATAATAATAAGCTCTCTTTTATAGCTTCTTATACTTGCAGATCTCAGATTAATTGAAATTATATGCCTTATGCCTGCTCATCCTCTGGACAGAGATTAAAATGGGAAATGAGCATTCGTAGCTAAGTAGATGAGAATACAAGGTGGTATTTGTTCTGATGGTCTTTGGGCATCACTTTGTTTAGAATTGCAAGGCCTGAACCAAGCCCCTGAAGGTAAATGAGGCTGCTGGGATTTACACCTCATTCCTTTTCCATAAAACAATCCCATAGCACCTCTGTCTCTTCCAAAAGGGCAAATTGTTCAAGTTTTGCAATGTTCAGTGGTGGTTCTCCTCAGTTCTTTAAGGGTAAAGTGATTTGAGGGCCTAAATCCTATTACAGGCTGATAGGAATCATGCTTCTAAGTCCACTAAAGTGGGTACAGGGATGTCCCAAAGTGGGGACTCAAATTTTGGCCTTACCAGAAGTGCCACCATGAGGATGGTTGATAAAAGACCATCAGCCATTGAGAGGTTTCAGATGAAGGGACACAAGGGAGAGCACAAGAGAGAAAGGTGGGAAGAGAAATATTAAATGGAAGTAGGATGGGAGAGATCTGTGTCCTAGGTGGAGCAGAAAGAATTTCTTTTAAGATCTAATACAGAAACAGCCCCACAGGAAGACAACCAAGGCTATTGGCACATTCATGGTGCATTTGAGAGGCTGCTCCAGACAATCTGCCAGAGAAGACATAGTCCAAAATTTCAGGATTAAAACAATCTCTTTCTTTTTTCAAGTGTGGTTAGCAGACTTTGAATGATTTTCTTGAAATTTTCATTTTGACTGCTTCCCTTTCATTTTAGAAGAGTATACAAAGATAGAAAGACAAACCAGAAATTTTATTTTGGTTCAAATAATGTCAAAAAGAGCAAATATGCTCATTTGAGTAAACCTAGGACAGCACTTTATTCAGCTTTTCAGACAAGATGTCCACTCAGATTGTATTATTTCACAAGCACCATCTGTAGATTTAAGAGAACAGAGACATGGAATATGGCTTCTAACTCAGGCTTTTTTATTTCTTTAAAGAGCAGAAGACCTGGATCCCAATAAGAACCTCAAGCTATGGTTCCATGGATTTCATTAAAAACATCAGTGACCCTTGCATCATAAATTCTAGACTTCTTTTAAAAATTATGCCCCTTTCCATGTTTAATTTTTCATCTTTCAGAAGATAAAGGGATGTGAGAATAGTTTCCTGAACAACACTAATAAAATCTGTTGCCAGATTTTTGGGTTAATTTTTAAATTTTTTACAGTAACAGAGGTCTAAGACATAACTTTTTGTTTTTCATTTAGGTTTGGTAACAAGTTTCAGTTCTGCAGAACAAAAAAGGTACTTTGGGACAGCCTTATTACAGCAATAATGACCTTTTATGCATCCTGTAATCATTTTATTATGTAGCCTTGCAGTAATCCATACTCATAAAGTCTCAGGATTCTTCTCTCTAATGTCCTCTCTATTAATTGCTATTTTCATCAAAAGTTAAATTGCTACTGTCAATAATTTAAATTCCATTAAAGTTTAAAAAAGAATAAAAAAAGAAAAGGGATGCAAGGAGATTTTGAAACTATGAAGAGAAACACTTTCATAGAACCACAGAATTCTACCACTTTATTCTAAGAAGTATTCTGGCTGATTTAGCTCTCGCAGATGAACCAAAGAGCTGCAATAGCAACTCCTCCTACCATATATTTTGCAGCATGGTCATGCTAATGTGTTTGAAACATCAGCTTGATGGCTGATGTAAACGTAGCACCACCCATGAATTCCAGCAGCCGCTGGTATGAAATGAGCATCGCATGGAAAACAGGCACTTCACGTAATTAAACAGCCAAGTAGGCAAACCCAGACAAAAGAGCCATAAGTTGTCAACAGTCAGCTCGTGAGGCTATGTATCATGGCTGATATATAGCATGCCTGATGCTGTTGCCATCAGCAAAATAAAAAAGAATAAAAAAGGAAAAAAAAAAATAAGCTTGGATTCCTTTTGCTGAAGGTTTGGAGGTAGGGAGAGAGAAGCATTTAAACTTCTTCATTGCTGCTGTTAATGATGATAACAAGGATATTATCCATTATGAAATTGGCAGCCTTAATCTTTCTTCCCAGCCTCATTTTTGTACCTGACTGTGAGATCTCCTCGCGAGGGGCTCGTGCAGGATGGACTCGCAGGATTTATGGGCAGTGGTTGCCATGTCAGGGAGCACAGGCTCCCCAGACTCAAATGTCTGCAGCAGTACCACCCACTCTCCTTCCTGCATTTTTGTCAGCCACAGGAAACAGCGAGGGATTTCACCAGGTAATTTTTATTTAAATGAATGCCATTCCTGAGGAAAAGGAAAAACCCTGCAAGGACAGCAGAAACTCCTTGCACAGGCCCAAGCCCACCACAGAGTAGATAGAAGGATGTAAATAATTGAAGAGAATAATTTTGTAATGCTCTGACCCTGAGCATTGCACATCAGTCATGCAGATACCATCTCCCTCTGCCCCAGCCTGCCCAGTCCTGCACTTCACTGTACGCACCATTAATGACCTTTTATGAGAATTAACTGATACTAACGCATCAGCTACAGATCTACTGCATTTTTAAAAAGCACCAGCATAATTCTGCTTGTTTGGCCACATAGATTAGTTTTGTAAAAACAATTATCATGATTTAAGCAGCTGGTTATGGAAATGTCTATCGAGCTGCCGGGTAGCGTTTTCCGCCCTGTTCATGGAAAGCATTAGAGGGCTGTCAAAAAAAGAAGGGGAGGATCATGTTAAACTTGTAAAAATCAGCTAATTATGGCAAGTCTGCTGGCAGGTCACGAGCTGAGGAGACTCAGTGAGGAGTGGGAAATATAGTTTTGGGGGGGTTGGATCAGTTTTCTGCGTGGGAGTGGACAGATCAGCCAGGAGGTGAGTGGGTGAGGATATGAGTGGATAGGAGGAAGACCCTCCCACTCCCTCCCTGGCACCCCTTCTAGCAGATTTGCCATGGCCTGCAGGGCAGAAGCACAGAGCAAAAAGATTCTCTCCAGCCCAACAGGTGCACAGCCAAGCCTGAATACAAAACCTAAAGACCTGAGTATGAAAACAGAACAACTCCACTCACTCCTCTCCAGCTTAGAAATTCAGATCACCACAAATGGATGAGATGTTTCCAGCATTTGTGTGTTCCCTGGTCATCCCAGAGGCTTTTCCCCTTCAAGATTTATCTACACACAGGAATGTAAGTGACCACGTTAGCAACAGCAACATGGTAGATGTTTCTACTGCGTGCTCTGTGCCCAGTCCCTCGGCTCTTTATCAGCATTAGCTAAACAGACCTCACTCTGTAATCAGTTTTGTACCAATCTCTCTGGTAGGGAAGACAAGGCAGTGATGGGTAAGTAATTTATCCAAGCTCACATCCTCGTGGGCAGCAGAGTGTTTCTCTTGCAGTGAGAGGCAGGCATCCATCAGGACAGTTTATGCAGAGGGGCTGCAGTGTCTTCTGAGAAAGAGCCATGGTGCCATGACAGGGAGAGGGAAGAAAACAGAAAAAAAAAACAAAAACAAAAACAAAACAAAAACCAACCAACCAAACAAAACAAACAAACAAAAAACCCAAAAACAAAAACAAAAAGCCCCCAAAAAACCCAAACCAAACTAAAAACAACAAAAAAGCCACCCAAAAAAACAAAAACCAAACCAAACAAACAAATAAAAAAAGAGAAAACGAAGATAATTCCTGGTTTGGGGAGAGAAATCATAATAGTGATGCCTGCTAAAATACCTGTCTGCACAGCCCAGCCTCTTTCAGAGGCTTGGGAGAAGCCCCATACTGCAGGAGCACTCATCTTTGCAGAGAGGTGTTCTGTCAAAACCGAGGGATGCTGAGACATAGCCCACACCTCTCATCTCCCATTCCTGGCAGCACTGACAGAGAGGCAAACTGGAAGACAAACAGATATATCCACCTAAAACCATCACCCTCTGGGTAAGTTTTTCATGCTACCCACCCTGTTTGAATGAGGGTAGGTAGAGGATAAAATTCTGTTGTAAGAAACATGTTCCCTTTATCCTGCCTGCTAATATTAACCAAAATTGCTGTATTTTCTCCTCAAGCTGAACAAGAAGCTGATGGAGTTACCTGACTCTCAGGAATTTGACTGTCAGAGTTTTGGGCTTCAATTCTTATCCTTTGTGGGTAATCTCCTCTCTCAGAAGCAGACTGTGAAAGGATAATTACCTAGATGTCACTCCCAAGAGTTGATGTCTCACAAATTGTCACAGCAACAGCTCAGAGAAGGGTTCCTTCAATGAGTAACGGCCAAAATATGGTCAGCCACCCTCTGGATCCAAGGATAGACACCTAATTTGGCAAAACAAGAGGGGAACATTGCAACTCTGTGTCCATGGGTTCCTGGAAGGAGCAGGGGACCAGAGACATCTTTGAAGAAAACCTTCTTATCAGATGACTCTCAGATGCAGGCTGGTTTTACTTCTCAACATCCAACCACACACCTTGGTTCAATGTCCAGAGAGGGAGGTACAGCTGTGCAGGGCAGCACAGGCTGGCTGGACACCAAGGAAGAAGTCAGCAAAAACTGAAAATTTCCACTTCTGAGATGTAAGAAAATGACAGAGCTTTTAATTCCATCTAGGTGAAGGCACTGGACAGTCTCCATCTCAGACACAAATAGGTAGAAAATAAATTCGACCTTTAATGTTTCAGTTTATTTAGTGCTTTAACCTCAGTAAGGTGACAAAACCACAACAAAATTTGGAGGGAAGAATGGCTACAGATGTAGAGCTGTGATCTTAAGTATAGCTGGGGTTTTCCAAAGACACAAAGTCACTTGTGTTTAGCATATTCCTGTGATAAGGGGCCTAACTTTTAGATAAGGGAATGAAAAAGGTGTCGCTTATCCTTGCTTCAGAGAGGGATTAGCTGGATTAGTGGAGCTGGAGAAATGGGGGCTTAGAAAGAAAACTGTGAGGTGTTTACCTGTAGGGGAAATAAGAGTCTCTAGTGACAGAAGAAGTGCTGGACTGGGGATAGTTTCTTAGTGGGGCTCCTCGAAGATTGTTTTTTCAGTATTCATATTTAAGATGTTTGTGAGTCACCTTGGTACAAAAGGTAGACATTTCCTGATTATGTCTTCTGAAAACACAGAAACCATCAGTGTGGAGAGGACCAATGTGCTGTGTGGGAGGAGCCAGGTGACCTTGAGAAATGGATTAGCAGAAATGGAGCAGAAGTGCTGGCAGACAAATTAGAAGTTCCTGGTATCTTTTGGGTGCTGAGTGCATTCATGACTGATAGAGCCATGGAAAGACATGGACCTGGTGAAGTGGATCCAGAGGGGGCCCCGGAGCTGCTCCAGGGCTGGAGCCCCTCTGCTCTGGAGCCAGCCTGGGACAGCTGGGGGTGCTCCCCTGCACAAGAGAAGGCTCCAGGGAGAGCTGCGAGCCCCTGGCAGGGCCTAAAGGGGCTCCAGGAGAGCTGCAGAGGGACTGGGGACAAGGCCTGCAGGGACAGCACACAGGGAATGGCTTCCCAGTGCCAGAGGGCAGGGCCAGGTGGGCTATTGGGAAGGAATTGCTGGCTGGGAGGGTGGGCAGGCCCTGGCACAGGGTGCCCAGAGCAGCTGTGGCTGCCCCTGGATCCCTGGCAGTGTCCAAGGCCAGGCTGGATGGGGCTTGGAGCAGCCTGGGACAGCTGAATATTTATCTGGGAAAGCAGACATTCTTCAGCAAACAGTATTCCTTCTTAATAACAAATCTGGGCTTACACTATGTGCCCTCCAAACTCAGAGTGATTATCAGGGCAGTGAGTGACCAAGCTGAACCACAAAGCAAGAGGGCTTATCTCTATATGACATCAGCACAATTTTTTTCTCACTTTCTTGAATTTCATGCTAAAACCTGACTTGATGTTCAGTCCAGATCAATACTGAAGTGAGTGAAAAGCAACAGGAGAGTTCTTGGTGGATAGAATCTTCAAGAGCTTTTAGTTGCTTGAAGCCTCATTTGAGGCACCAAGCAACACACACCATATTTCTTCCTTCTCTGTTGTTTTTTTTAATGTAGTGAAAGTGTCCCTTTTTGGGGCATGGGATAATGCAAAGCATCTTTGACACACTGAATCTAAGTGTCAAAGAAAGGAAAGTTTCCCCTATGTTTTATATGAAATGTTGCACACTAATAATAATAATTTATCATCTTCTTCATATATTCTTATATAAGTAATACAAATCACCACAGTCAATTAATCAATCTGTAATTAGGAACTGACACGAACATTTACTACCATCAGGCATAATTTATATGATTACAGATGATTAAATAAAATGTAATTGAGTGAACAGGCAATTTGTTAAGCACATGTAAATTCAGCCATACCACCCCAGGCTGTGATCTTGTCAGATCTCAACAGCTAAACAGGGTCAGGGTGGGTCAGTGTTTTGATGAGAAACCCCAAGGGAGAGCCCTGGGTGCTGAAGGAAGGGGTGGTGGTTAATAGGTAGCTCTCTCCTTGCTCCTTGTGTTGGAGGCAGAGTGTCTCTAGCGTGTGATGGGAGAGATAGACATAAGTTATTAAAAGTGCTGCCTGAGCAGTTCTTGGGAGAGGTGGGAATTTGTCTCCTGGACTTGGGTTAATTTAGAGTGGAGAGCACAGCTGGCCAGTCACTGGGTGAGACAGTAAACCATGGCACCCTGACACTTGCTGCTCCTCAGCAGAGCCAGGAGACGTGTCACTCCTGTGATTTAACCTGCCTAACTCAGATACCTCCATCTTCATTATTTAGGGAAGGGGGAGAGTTCTTAAAATAACCACATAAATTCCTCTTCTGCCAAGTGGAGATGCTCTTGAAAGTCAACCAAGGCAAGAAATGTCTGCCTGCCTCTGGTGCTCAATCTCCTGCAAAGACACCTCTGTCCCTCCCTTGGCTGGATGGAGAATCTGGTCACACACATCAGGACAACCTGAAACACGGGCGCAAATCGGATCTCACATGTTGGTGCAGACCCTTGAGGTTGAACAAAGACTGTGAGCCAGCCAGGGGCTGCCAGGCCTCTGAGCAGGGAAATGAGAGTTTGTTCTTCATGCTCCATCCAAAAAACAGCTGACATCAGTAGAGAGTCCCATGGGAAATGCTAAGAGCAACACTGGGAAAGTACTTCTCTTTCATTCCTTTTTACTTTTTTTTTATAACACCAGGACCAAATCCAACTAAGTGAATGATTTCTTGAAAAGTTCAATGTGTTTCCAAATTGGTTTTGGTCACAGAGCCAGAGAAATGCAAGAGGTTTGCTTTAATTATTTCACAAAAATAAACTTGACTTATTCGGATCAATTCCATTTCTGCAGTCTTAAACAAGAATATTTTTGCTTCCTCTGTTTTTAGTTTCTGCGTGGCTTCTGCCAAGGCATCTAATTTTAAATAATTAAAACCATTTGTTTTAATACAGCACAGCAGTTTCTGCAGTGCTGTGCCTGTTTATTTTTTGTCCGTTTTCCTCAATTCCTGTATTGCTCCTTGTGGGAACTGGAGCAGACATCCAACAGATCAGAGACATGGATGAAATCACTCAGGGAAGGCAAGCAGGCAGGCCAACTGCAGCTAAAACAAAATGATCTTTGATTATTAAATGGATACTTATGTAGATGGATAACCAGATGTGTTTGACAGTGGATGTGGAAAGCATGGGGGGCAGTACCCCAGGATTAGAGCAGAAAGTAACACAAGCTTTCTTCCCCAAAACAATTAGTGAAATCACTTTCTGGACAGTAAGAGCCTTGCATGTGCAATGTTGTACACTGGGCCTGTACAACCAATTTGGGTCAGAATGATGTTTAAACTCTTTAGTGGTACCACTAATCTCCATTAATCTGACTTCAAAGATGATAATGCTCAGTGCAAGAGACTAAGAGTTTTTAATGCATGTTCCTCAGCTGGAGCACTAATACAGGACTCCTGCAGAAAGAATAGGGTCTTCCAGGCTTGCATGTGAGGGCTAAAAATAAACATCTATTCAGGAATGTCTCCAGAATTGTTCTCTTCTTGGGTTCATTCTGTCCACTGGTGCCCTTTGCCACTGTGGGTGCAAGGACAGCCATGAGGCTGTCCTCTCCTTTGGGTTATTTTTTTTTCCTCACAAAAATTACCTAGGATTGTAATTTCTTGTGCAAGCTTCACAATGAGCTGCTGATCTCATTTAATGAGGAAGAGCTAGGGCAGTGAGCCATGGGTTTACCCCAAAGCATGTGGGAGGGAGGAAGCAAGGTTGATCACAAAAGATTTGGTCCCAACACCACAATTATCTGCCAGAAACAATCACAGAAGCCCAATAAATTATGTGGTCTGAAACACCCAACTGCAAAGAAAATCTCTGAGGAGTGACAGCCAAGGCCAAATTGAGCAACCTGATCCAATGAAAGATGTCCCTGCCCATGGCAGGGAGGTGGAATGAGATGATCTTTTAAGGTCCCTTCTAATTCAAATGAATCTATAGTTCTATGCTCGAAAAACAACTTCAAAAATTCTCTTTTTTGTTGTTCCAGTGCAGTGTGTAGTTCCAGGACAGATCTCAGAAGTCATCATAAGGAGTCACTGCTCTGGCTGAGTAGGATTACTCCATGACTTCCTATTTTTTCTTTACATTTTTGGGGGAAAGCATCAGTATTTGTTAAAAATATCAAAAATTCACCTTTTCAAAATAGATTAGGTTCTTGCATTTTTCCTATATTTGTTACTGAAATATTTCCCCAAACAATTGATTGAAATATATAAAAGTCTGGGAGAGAGAAGTATTTTGACATAAATTATAATTATCTTCTACAATCAATGTTACTTTAAAAATATGTTACATATGTTTTACAAAACAGAATTAACAGTTATGTTTCCAGCCTTAGAATTTTCTGCCTAAATAAATTTGAGTAGCTTTACTTGGAGATAAGGTCCAGTATGATTTTGTTGTCAAACCAAAAGCCTTATTCTGTATGTGCCACGAGATCCTTTCAAGAAAGGCATCATCACTTAACTCCCAAGCTGTAAAAATCAAGCAAAAGCTAAGTGGAGCTTAATCTGTGCCTTGCTAAGACAGAGATGTCTAGAAATCAAGAATAATGCTGGAAAACATCTGTATTCTGGTGTAAAAAACCCTCTGATTCCAACAGAGAAACAGAGGGAAACTTAAACTGGAGAAGTTAAAGTTTCACCCAGATCACTAGTCCAGGTCGCAGTCCCAAGGTCACTGGTCCTGTGCCCGGCACAGAACTGCAACCAGCACAAGTTCCCAGTCTGAGTTTGACCACGGCTTTCCTCATATTTGAGACAGCTTTGCCTTTGACTTTCTCCATGATGATGTCACCTGTCCTTCTGCCTTCTGTTCTCCTCATCTGAACATCGACTGTTAAGTAAGTTTCATAAAATTGCTGAGATTCTCACTTGTCCCCAAGGAGTCCACCACAAGAGGCAGCCACAGTGAACAATTTCCTAGGTTCCATGAATAAACAATCCTGGTATTCCCTTCCTTCCTCAGAGATTTCTACGCCTGCTGCTGAAATGGCTTGAGTGCTGCAAACTAATTATAAAATTATTTAGTTAATAAAGGCAGGTAGGAAAGTTTCTAATTATCCCTGTGATAAAACTCTCTTGAAGCTGTAGGATTTGTCTTACCCCGCAGCAAGGTGGGACATGTCTCCTGTAGCTGAGGCTGTGCAGAACTGGCCATGGGTGGGGAAATTTGGTGCAAACACACAGGGCTCAATCCAGCTGCCTTGAAACAGGTCACAGAATCACGGAATCGTGTAATGTCCTGCATTGGAAGGGACCTACAAGCTTCTGGCCCAGCCCAGAACATTTCCATATACCACACCATGAAATCCAGCCATGTCTGAGGGGACCCTGATCGTCTCAGATGGCCTTATCTCTTCCTCCAGAAGGATACTGTCCCCTCACAACCTTCTCATATTTGATACTCCAGATAGCCCTGGACACCTCACGTGGCAATAGACATTTATGTTTTACCTCACAGATCATTTGCTGATCCAGCTCAATCTCCAGGCTCTTCTGGGGCCTGGGACACCAGTGAAGACACCTGTGTGCCTCCATCCCCCAGGACACCCAGAAAGAATCATAGAATCACAGAATCACGGAATTGTTTGGGTTGGAAGGGGACTTTTAAAGGTCATCTAGTCCAACCCCCTGCCATGAGCAGGGCCACCTCCCACTGTCTCAGGTTTCTTCAAGCCCTGTCCAACCTGGCCTTGGACACTGCCAGGGATGGGGAAGCCACAGCTTCTCTGGACAACCTCAGTCAGGGCCTCACCACCCTCACAGGGGAGATTTTCTCATAATGTCCCATCTAAATCTACTTTCTTTCAGCTTGAAGCCATTCCTTCTTGTCCTGTCTTTCCAGGCTCTTGTCCCATCTTTCCTGTAAGTTCCCTTCAGGTGCAGGAAGGTTGCAATTAGATGGCTCTGAAGCTTCTCTTGTCCAGGATGAACAATCCCAGTTCTTTCAGCCTTTCCTCACAGCAAAGGTTCCCCACCCTCAGAGCAGCTCCGTGGCCTCCTCTGCACTGGCTGCAGCAGCTCCAGGTCCTTGTGCTGTTGGAGCCCAGGGCTGGGGCA